>JAJGQC010000559.1:0-82000 GCA_021014325.1 Plazaster borealis
CAGAGTATCACCCTGTAACACCCCTGCTGATATTGGGAACTCATCCGTTTCCCCGTCTGGTGATATCACCTTAGCTCTGGTGTTGGTGTACATATCGCTGATTGCATCCACAAGCTTGGCCGGGATACCATATGCCCTCAGGATATTAATCATCTTGCCACGATGCACGGAGTCAAATGCCTTCTTAAAATCAATGAAGGTAAGCACGGCTGGTAGGTTGTTGGATTTTACCCCTTCGATTATCCTCCTTAGGGCAAGGATCTGTGCGACTGTTGATCTTTTCTGCCTAAAACCGTTCTGGTTGATCCTTAGACGAGGATCCAGGGTTGGTCTTATCCTGTTCAGAATCATCCTGTTGAACGTCTTCGCGACTACCGAGCTGAGACTAATCCCCCTGTAGTTGTCCACATTGGACAAGTTTATTGAGGTAGAACATTTGTCAACCAGTTCATACTGCAGCTAAGATAATGTTTTTGAGGTAAAACGTTTGTCAACCAGTTCATACTGCAGCTAAGATAAAGTTGTTGAGGTAGAACGTTTGTCAACCATTTCATACTGCAGCTAAGTTAACGTTTTTTGAGGTAGAACGTTTGTCAACCATTTCATACATACAGCTAACATAAAGTTTTTGAAGTAGAATGTTTGTCAACCATTTCACACATTCAGCCAAGATAAAGTTTTTGAGGTAGCGTATTTGTAAATCAGTTCCTACTGCAGCCAAGATGAAGTTTTTGAGGTAGAATGTTTGTCAAACATTTCACACATTCAGCTATGATAAAGTTCTTGAGTTAAAACGTTTGTCAACCATTTCATAAATGCAGCTAAGATGGACTTTTTCAATCATGGAAATGGAGAGTTTGGATAAAATAGTAGGCCTTGCGCTTAAGCTTTTTGTATAGTAGCCCACCAGGCAAGTCAACTGCATTTTACTTGCCCCCCGGAAGTTTTAGTAGCCCAGATTTTTTACCGTATATTTTCACAAATGTATCTTTTTGATGTATTAATGGTAGCGATCACAACCAGTTTATTTGTCATATGAAATAACATTCACACACTCAAAAATAACTCAACACTTTTTTAACAAATTGTTTTTAACAAGTAGGTAGCACAGTTTTTAGTAGCCCACAGGGCAAGTTGAGAAGTGATGTTTACTAGCCCGTAGCAGTTTTTACTAGACAATATTTGCCGGGCTACTGTAAAGTGTGAGCCCTGGATAGCATTGTTGGATTTGCTTCGACTCAAAGACCTGCAATGCTCAGCGATTTTCAACTCTCTTACTATTATTGATTTTGCCATGAATTTACAGAGGGAAGAAGAAGAGGATGAGTTTGTGCAATACGAAGAGTGGGACAAAGACCTCCCGCTGGGGATTACACCGACGAATGTAGCGTGCATCTCACCAGGTTTCAGGAGCTAAAAGAACTACCAGACCAATGGAAAGGATCGGTCAACCTCGTTCAGAAACTCTATCTCCACTTTGTATATAAGGATCAGATAGGATTATGTTGGATGTGCTCTGAACAAGGTGAAGACGGGCCTTTGTTATTACCTATCCGACGGTTTCAGTGGTCGAGAAACACTGGTCTATGTCCGAGGTAGCTGGGAAGCGTGCAGAAAAGTCTCAAAGTGAAATGGTGCGACACAAACCAAAAGGTCCAAGGATGTATTGCAGAGTACCACGGCAATGAGAGGCGGACGAATAGATAATTTTATTACTAGCCTTGAAGTGTGACGTCAGATTTCCGTTTCCTGGTTCCCTGTCTATATCCCATTGAAGAATTGCACAAGTCCTTGCCTGCTTGATTGCGAGGTATAGGTTTGTAGGTGACCCATCAGCAGTGCACACAGCTCTGTGTTGCATACACTCTGTGGACATTCCTTTGTCTGTACACTTACGAAAAATTATATTCTTCAGCGCTGTGAAAAACACTGTTTGGACGTGTGTAAGTCCACATAGTGTTTCAAGTCCCTACATTATGTGGAGTTCTTTTGTTCACAGGTCCACACTTCATATGTAATGCTTAAAAACAGATACAAGTTTTAGTCAAATTTAGTGCTGATTGGGTCTGTGGTGCTTGTGTATTTAGTCAAATCTTATTTTGATGTGAGTTGCACCAACCAAAAAGATTTGTCCCAAATTGATATTTATAAATATTTATAAAACCTGAAATGTCAATCTATACTGGACATTCATGTAGTGAACATGAATTCAGATGAAAGTCATAAATATTATCTTATTTTACTTAAAGAAAATGTCTCTAGTCAATAGAAACTGCTGCCAAAAGATTGAAATGTAAGTTTGTACATGAGATGATCAGTGTAGTTGCAAATTGTAGGGTAAACTGGGGTAAAAACGCCCATGGGGTAAAAACGCCCACTTGACTTGTTTCTACTGCTAGTAAAAAATGACAAGATGAATTATTAAATGGGATATATTTCTATTAAGTACCTTGTATATAAAAAGTAATAATACAATAAATTTAATTCATTGTCATATTTTAAGGGTATGTGGGTAAAGTTGAAAACAAATTAGAAAAAAAAGTTTTAAAAATTGATCGTCGTAGCTTTGGCCTGTATCATTTCAAATGATTTTATTAAGGAAAAACGTTTTATTTTTCTATTTTTTTGTTGATATATATTGAGAAGGTTTAATTACACAATAAAAATTATTAAAATTCTATAATTAATTATGATAATTGCTCAGTAATGTTTTTTGAGTGGGCGTTTTTACCCCGAGCAAAATCAGGGGCCTCGGTAAACACGCCCGGTAGCATCTTTGATGTAAAACTCTATTGTAGCCTCATTTATCTGTAAAAACCTCAATGTTAATGTTTTCTATAGCTGTATTCTTTGGCATGAGTAACTTTTAGCTACTGGAGGTCCACCACAGTAATAATAAACAATGTATTTCTGTTGATTTAATATTTAGGTTTGATCAATTAAAGCGCGTTCAACACTGGACTTTTATAGGCCTATTTCTACCCCTGCCAAACATCCAATGAAGCTGTGATAGGTCTTTTCTTAGTTGGGGCACTCAGATACATGTACCTAGACACTAACCACGTATAAAAAACTTAGAACAAGCAAACTGACATTTCATGTGGGCACAAGGGGTTCAAAATCACAAAAAGTCCCTCACATCAATAGATTTGTACAATTCTGTAGGCTTTAGTGGATACGTTACCCCCCCCCCCCAAAAAAATGAGTCAGACACGTTCAAAGTAACACCTAGGTGAGTTGGTGGTAAATATTGCTGAACAGCAACAAAACAGGCCTAGTTTTAGAATGAAATGAGTCTCCCGTGAGTCTTCAAGGCATTTCAGTGATCAGGGAGCTTCTGGGGTAATGTCCCTGGACCAGTAGACCCTTGCTGGAGCTACAATGTATGGGTGTTCTAATTTTAGTCTTAGCAATGTTGTTCAGTCATAAGCCTACAAATCTGTTGTGTTCGAAAAATGTCTGATAATGATCGACTCCGAGCTACATAAGAATACCTGTTGCAATTGATTAAGTTTGCAGTTATAGTTAACCAGCTGTGTTTAAAAAGTTGTTTGTATTTGATGTAGTATCCCTTAGTATTAAACAATTTTAAATACTAAAGGAAAATCTCTGGTAAAGCCATCTTTTGACATGAAAAATTTAGGCGGGCGTTTTTACCCCGAGACCCGGGTAAAAACGCCCGCCAAACTTCCTCCCCAAAACGGTGGAAAATTTCCCTTATCAGTATAATTACAATGAGTTTAGATCTGCTCACAATAGAGGAGATATGTATCGGATAAAACAATACATTTATTTCCCAGTATCTCCTAGCAATGCTGAGATATTTTGAAAAACCTTAAAACGGGCGTTTTACCCCAGTTTACCCTATAGACTATTTTTATCGTGTTAGACTGACAAAACTCCACCCATTATTTCAATCACAGGAAAGAATAGTAAATTGATGATTTTAGGGTTCGATTTCACAAAGCACTCAAGATTCATCTTAACATGAGTTGTCAGTTATCACCATAATGACTTGTGTTGTGACACCACACTTTGCTCAGGGACTTTCCAAATTTGTCAACATTTTTCAGGTCGTACAGAAAGTACTACAGGACCCCCTTCCCAACGGTACTTATCAAAAATTTCTTTCAAAATTGATGCCCATTATTTAAATACCAACATTTTGCATACCTTTTAAAGTCGTACATGGTCTCCGACACCCCTCCCTCCGTCGAATGTTAAAATGTTGAAAACTTTCGACAGCCCCTTAGCAGTTAAGATTGATACACATCTCAAGGTCAACTTTACCTATTTGTGAAATCAAGTCCAGCAGGGCCCAATTTCATGGCTCTGCTTACAGTAAGCAAATAATCTGCGCTTACGGAAGCAGGGAATTATTTGCTTACGTCAAGCGTACTTCACAGGTTAGCAGGGAATTTTTTGCTTGTGCGCGTGCATACTCAACGTTACTAGGCATTCTTTGCTTACACAGCTAACGCAGAAATTCGGTGCTTGCCCTGTAAGCAAAGTATGGTGATCACAAGCGCAGAATTCAGCGGTAAGCAGAGCCATATGAATTTGGCCCTGGTCTTGTAACTGGTCTTGGGCCCTGGGCCCAATTTCTTAGAGCTGCTTAAGCACAAAAATTAGCGAAGCACAACAAAATTATGCTTATCAGAATAACGTTACCAGCCAAACTACCATGTCACATGTACAATTTGTGACTGGTATCCAGCTCATTTTTGCTTAGCAGACAATTGTTAAGCAATATTTTCTGCTTTAAAAGTGGCTCTATGAAATTGGGCCCTGGTCTGGTAAGATTTTCTTGTGTTCTTAACCAATGAACAGATTTTTGTTTGACTTTTATGGCTCCTTCAATATTCACGCAATCAGTCGTCATCCCTTGATTCATTCAATGTATGTTGGGGTTCTTTACTCTTATTTTATTTAGAAATCAGTCTCATTTACTTTCTTTTTAATTGTTTATTTTATTTCAGTTAATTTTTATTTTACTAAATGGTGAGAATAAACTGTATGGACCCCTTTGCACCGATGTCCCATGCGGCTAGTGTCTGTCAAATTGACACGTTAAAGTTGTGGTAAGCATGTAGACGGAGCGTTGCCTAAAATGCGCACTACGCTGTATAACACTGGGATATTGACTCCCAAAATGGCGCAACCAAGATTATTGGGATGATGATGTCATGTGCAGGGGATCGATACTCTTGTTTTGACACCTTATAAGGTACTCCCTTCTTGTCTAAACTCTACAGCACTTGCAAATTTATCATTGAATTTTTGTACAGAATACAGAAGTTGTCGCTGAATGTGTTAATAAATTCCAATCTTGATATGAGTCCAGGAAAGCAACTTATGCATGTATGTTAGTGTGTTTACTCTTGGTCATAAACCAAGACTGAGTGAAACATTCCGCTAGACTTTACCCTAACCCCAACCTTAAATGTGATGAGGAGAATTTACCCCAAAATGGAAATCACCTACATCCTGGGTCAAAAGGGTAATATTCTTATGGGGGTTGGAGATATTTTGGAAATATGACTAAAATATATGTCGGGGAAATGAAAAGCGAAAAAGTTGTTTTAAAGGCTTTTCAGGTTCCCAACACTTTTTTTACGACCTTTCCAAAAAAAAAAAAAAAGAGAAGAGTCTTTTTCGTGCGTGATATCTGGGCTGGGCTGCCGCGGTGCGCCTTGACTAAAGGCTAGCTAACACCATGCCATAGCACCCTGCATGGTCCTTGCTCAATGCATAAACCAATGGCCTTAAAGGTATCGTACATGTTTGGTAATGGCTCAAGACAAATATAAGCATAAAAACTTACTTGGTAACAAGCAACGGAGAGCTGTTGATAGTATAAAACATTGTAGGAAACGACTCCCTCTGAAGTAACGTAGTTTTTGAGAAAGGGGTAATTTCTCACTAAAATAAAAAAAACTTCTTGCAAGAAGTTTTTATTCCTATCTAAAAGCACACAAATTTGTACAAGGGTGTTTTTTCTCATTTTTCTCAGGTCTTTGACAATTCATAAACCAAAGTTATCCGCCAGTATGGGACCAGTAAAATGCTGAATCAATGTTGATGATAAATTCATAGGTTTTTACATTTTATTTTAACAACCTGAATAGTAAACACAATTTCTTTATGATTCAATTTTCGACCAGAAGCGCCGCCGACGAAAACTATCAACAAAAATAAATAACAAGGAAATAGCGCCCTCATTTGCTCATTTGAGAAGTGAGAGAATTAGTATGGTCCCTAAACTAATTTTATTACGTAGAAATTAGTATTCAGAAACGAGCACGAAACAGCAAGTACGAATGGGGACTAGACTTCAGATTGAAAATTGACTTCTGCAACTAACCCGGTTGCAACTAAATCATGGAAATGTTGCTGCTGTGTTGTTGGTCGGGAGTGTCACCATCGGAATTCACATCTAATCACAGCAAACAGCCAGCCGGAGAATGAGTGCAAATTTCAGGCAGACAGCAGGCATTTTGAGTAAGTTTTGTTTGAATGAACGCCAAACCAAAGAGAAAAAACAAGACACATGATGAATGAAGAGAAGTCTTCTGAACTTCTTGTGTCTTGTTGTGTGTTTATTTGATATTTCTACAGCTACAGCCTCAGGCAGTACTCCTACCCCCCAGTCCTAGAACTAGTATGAGTATAAGGTTCGTTCCGCTATCGTCTCAAGCGGAACGAACCTCATAGTTCTAGGAGTACAGGCAGTATGTGCCAGCACTGCTGTGCTGTGCATAGCCCCATAATTACGAAGTGATTGGCCCAATTTATGGGGCTATGCTGTGCACTGTTGCCACAGTGCTACTGCTACTGCTACTGCTACTGCTACTGCTACTGTACTAGCTACTACTAGTATTGTGCTGGTGACTGGTGTGGCAGGTGATTCTGTCCCCCGGAGATTCTGCCTCCTGACTAGTGATACTGATCATGCTGAGTGATAGTGCCCTCTTTTGAATCAACTTCCTTTTCAGCCCATGAATTACACACACAAGTATACCGGGGACAAAATCCCAACATGCCCAAAAATGACTCAGGTGGCACTGAACATGCACTGTGATAGTTGCGATAATCGTAACCCTCCTCCCGACGGTCGGAACGACCGGAGGGTTACGAGCCATCACGTTACGAAAAACGGCAATCTGGTCCAACACGTACAATTTCGACAGCTAGTCACCAGATTTGCTCTATTTTTACCACTTTTGAAAATCAAGACACAAATTCTAGGAACACGAACTTGATCCTCGATGTCTAATGAATCCTTCCATATCACTCAAAACACCATTGAGGAAATATTTTGAAGAAAAAGGACAAAAACTTACCAGATCCCCGAGCGAAAGAGACCAAAATGTCCATGGTGAGAATTTGAACCTGAGGGGGCGGAGCTTCAGCTGCGTGTGCAGGTCAACGGGGTCAGCGGTCTCAGCGCTGCGTGTGGTGCATTGTGTATCCCGGCAACTGTGCAGCCGCGGCTAAGTCGCAGCTATTCCCACATGCGGACTCACTTCACTGCACGTCCGGACGGGACGGGAGGCTGGGATGTTATTTATAGCTTATCAGCAATCGGCTGTAAACACACACACACACACTACATGTACACAATTATGTACACAGTGTACATGTACATGTACATGTGGGCTAATACAGTGCATGTCGTATTTAATCGTATACGGGGCCTTATGGCATGCCTTTGGATTTAATTTGTTATTCTTTATTTTTCCATTTGTATTTTCATTAGTATTTCTTCTTCGTTTGCTCAGTGCCATTTGTAATCTTTTTAATGTTTTACACTACAGTGCCCTTTTTTTCTTTTTTTCATTTTAAACTAGTGCCGTGAATTGCTTGTTCATTTTATTTCTTATTAAGGCCTATTTCTTAAGGCGCCGTGAGCATGTGCGCGAAATAAAGTTTATAATTATTTAGTATTTAAATTAAAGTTTTCATTTTAATTTTTAACATTAAAATACATACATAATTGTACAGTGTAATTAATTATCTTCGTTGTAAAATTAAAAACAAGCGGGGCGCATTTTTTGTACACCACAGCGAGAGGTTTCGTAAGTACAACAATGGCCAATCCTGTCGTGAGATTACGTTATGCCAGTCCCTATTGGAAGATTTTTTCCATTTGTATTTTCATTAATATTTCTTCTTCGTTTGCTCAGTGCCATTTGCAATCTTGTTCTGTTTTATACAGCCACCACCCCCCCTTTTATCTAATGTTGTGAATTGCTTGTTCATTTTATTTCTTATTTAGGCCTATTTGTAAGGCGCCGTGAGCTTGGCGCGATTTATAATTTATCATTATGTAGTATTAATCAAAGTTTTCCTGTAAATAATTATTAGTAAAATACACACATAATTGTACAGTGTTAAAAATAATAGTCACAATTTTTAGAAAAGGGCCTATAAGTTTCCCCGCTCGCTTTAATACTTCAATCATAAAGTACGGCTTATTTTGTGGAAGCGATTTCGTTTGTTGGCCATCTGGTTTTGGGGATCGACAGTGTGGATCTGTTTATTCTTTTCTCTGTAACAGGTTGGTTTTTTATGTCTTGGCGATTGGGACCACTATAAAGATCCACAATTAAGAGATTATGACTGCTCACGCAAAAGGATTAACAACAGACATGGGAATCGCGGTCATTGTATCGCCCATTCATTCACCTGTTGTTGTTGTCAGGCTGATATAGATCAAAGGTTCACCAATGAAAGGTCGTTCAAGTGTGCAGTGTGCTTGTGGACCATACCCAAGCCGCCAGCCTGGGCTCAATTTCATTTTGAGCTACTTAAGCCCTTTTCACACTATATATTTCCCGGGAAATAAGTTTTTCCCGTGAAATAATTAACCCTGCTTAGGGTAGGGTTTTTCCTGGGAAATAGTACCTGTTACCAAATTGGCATTATTGAGAACGGTTGCTGGGGTGGCGGTGGGTTTAAAAAATACCAGGATTTTCCCGGGAATTGGCTATATGTAGTGTGAAAAGGGCTTATGTGGTAGTAATCAGGTTTCATACTATGTTGTAGCAGAACAATTTGCTAAGGTCTAAATGTGTTTCACAGGCCTTAGCAAGAAAATTAGGCGGCCGGCCATCCGTGCGCGTTTCACATGGATTTGTATTGTTCCGTCATTACTTAATCAGTAAGCACGGAAATTGCGGAATAAGCACAAAATCAGCCGTTATTTAAGCAGCTCTATGGTCCCATTGTAATGAATTTGCTGCCAATATTTTCAATAAAATTCTCCCGAAGAGGCTGCAAATCCCTTTATTTTCACCCTAAAAATATTGGATTACAAGGGGAAGCTGCCATCTAGAGTCGGACAACTTCTCGCGGTCTCCCTTGGAACAGCCCGACTTCACACTGTGCATAGCGCAAAATCCACGGCGCGTGCTGAGCTCGCTCAAACCTCAGTAATACCATTTAAAGGCATCGTACACGTTTGGTAATTACTCAAAATATATATTAGCATAAAAATGACTTGGTAACGAGCAACAGAGAGCTGTTGATAGTGTAAAACATTGTGAGAAACGACTCCCTCTGAAGTAACGTAGTTTTTGAGAAAGAGGTAATTTCTCACTAAAATAATAAAAGACTTCTAGCTAGAAGCCTTTTATTCCTATCTGAAAGCACACAAATTTGTACAACAAAGGTGTTTTTTCTTTCATCATTTTCTTGCAACTTCGATGTCCAATTGAGCCCAAATTTTCACAGGCTTGTTTTTTTATGCATATGTTGGGATACACCAAATGAGAACACTGGTCTTTGACAATTACCAAACGTGTACGATGCCTTTAATACGTAGTCTATACTCTCAAAAGAAACCTCTTATTTTTAGTACAATACTGGAAATATCAAACAGCTAATGTGGTTTATGTCACAACATTCAACTTTATAAAAAGGGCTTCGTTTTTAGCTTTAATAAGTTATATATTTAAAATACAGCCGATTATGAACCATCGGTATGTCTTCCAATGTCTTTACTGTGTAGCTGTGTTTTTCTATACCCACTATAGGTCACGTGATCATACGTAAACATCGGTAGCGCAATCTGTCTATTCACAACACTTTCTTAAAAATAAAAAAAGGCACTATATAAATAAAAAGAAAATTACAAATGACACTGGTTAAACGAAGAAGAATGGAAAAAAGGAAATCGAAAGGCATGTCACAAGGGCCCCCGTATAAAAATAGGACATGAAATGCACTGTACAATCATGTACATGTGTGTAAAGTACATGTACTATGCACCATGTACAGTAATGTACATGTACACGCACTGTGTTTACAGCCGATTGCTGATAAGCATGCGGTCTCCCGTCCGGACGTGCAGTGAAGTGAGTCCGCAAGGGGGAATAGCCGCGACTTAGCCGCGGCTGCAGTGTGCAGGTCAACGGGGTCAACGGTCTCAGCGCTGCGTGTGGTGCATTGTGTATCCCGGCAACACACAGCCGAAGCTCCGCCCCCTCAGGTTCAAATTCTCAACCTGGACATTTTGGACTCTTTCGCTCGGGGATCTGGTAAGTTTTTGTCCTTTTTCTTCAAAATATTTCCTCAATGGTGTTTTGAGTGATATGGAAGGATGCATTAGACATCGAGGATGAAGCTCGTGTTCCTAGAATTTGTGTCATGATTTTCAAAAGTGGTAAAAATGGAGCAAATCTGGTGACTAGCTGTCGAAATTGTACGTGTTGGACCAGATTTTCAGACTTTTTTTTCCCTTAAAAAAAAAACGGGAGCCAAAAATTTTGATAGTAGTAGGACTGGAGGAACCAGGTCGGACACGCTGGTGGCAGTGGCACATTATAAATATTTATGACTTGATCAAATTCAATGTTATGTGTTTAAAGGGGTTGCTAAGGCCTTCAACAAGATCAAGGAGAGCACCTACGCACATATCCATCCAGAGCTTATCTGACTTACTTTCCAAATACAACATATGGACTCACCAAACCTAAACTTGTGAAAGATGGACCAAGTATAAGATTGAGAGAATTTTTTGTCAGAAAGTTTTAATTATAAAGTTAATTGTAAATTATAAATGCTGATATTTTGCAACCCCTACCCAAACGTGGAGTCAAAGTTGTTGTGTTACTTGCCACTTCAGGGTTACCGCTGGACAGAGAAAATCCCCGCTAGGAAAGTTCTGCAATGGTGGTTGCGAGGCAATCTTTGACACTGGGACCTCTGTTTTGGTCGGGCCAGCAGCTGAGGTGGAGTAGATTCAAAGCTTGATCGGGGCTGCACCTCTTATCATTCTCATCAAAGTAGAGGTAAGTTCAATGGATACTTTCAGGACACTAGGTGGCAGCAGACAAAGCTATTTACCGGAGCTCTAGAACTTGCTTGTTAAAGGGTCTGTATACATTTGGTAATTATACTCATAAAATTAATGGCAATAAAACCTTACTTGGTAAGAAGTACAGCAGCTTCTGATAGTATAAAGCATTTTGAGAAACATTTCACCTTGAAGTAATGTGTTTACGGAAAAAGATATAAGTTGTTATCCAAAATAATTTGAATCTGAGAAGTGTTCAGGCGTCAGAAACGTTTCTCAGATTGTGTATTCCAATTGCAGATTATTCTCAGGCACGTAGGAACCGGGGGGGGGGCCGTGGGGGCCCCCGCTGAAAACATGCTGAAAACATGAGGGGGGGCCGGGCCCCCCTAAAAAAATTGTCCGGATGATAAATTGGCTTGTTCATATGTTCTGAGGGAATAGTACTGCAGTCTGTAGGCCATTTAATCAGATCACATTGACAAAGTGGCTATTTGAATACATTTGCTTATGGAATCTTGAAGTTTCTTCGTCGGTGCTTCCGCCCATGCAACAGACGCAAATTGAACACGTGCGCAGGAGGAGCGCCCGGCCCCAATTTTTTATTTGTACCACACAGTATGTGTATGGGGTCAACAGTGAAGGGATCCTAGGAGGCGCCCATTCCTTATGCGTGAAGCCAGCGTGGGATTAACATTTTCTAGGAGTCCTTCGTTGATGTTACAGGAAATTTTCCTGTAAAATTAGACGATTGATATTGATCAGAAGTGCTCTTTTCCTCTGTGTTTAGGCACACGGAAGCTTGATTTTTCGACCCCAAAATGCCAAAAGTACCCCAACCCATTTGAGCCACAAATGGAGAAGCCTGTGTGCGCTGTGACCCCCGGTTAAAAAAATCCTGGGTCCGCGCTTGCTCATTTCTTAAAAAAGATAGCATCGAATAGTATTTTAGCAGGGATGTTTCTACCATCATATTCATAAACTTTACACCGTGTCAGTTTTACTTTTTTAAATATTTTAACTTCATGTTTTACATCGCAGATTTTAACTGATAGTACATTAAACGATTTTATGCAATTCTGGTGATCTGGGGATGTGGGTAAAGTGTTTAATAATTAAGGTGAGTGACCAGGCAAATTTCACAGATATAACCAGCCGGCCCCCCCTGTTAAAGTCATCTTCCTACGTGCCTGATTCTTCCTGGGCAGACACAACTGCTCCAAATTTTCAGATTGTGTATTCCAACTGCAGATTATTCTTCCTGGGCAGACACAACCGCTCCAAATTTTCGGCAATATCTCAAAAATGCTACCATCTTTTGAAATGAATTTTTTTAATGGTATATATCTACAACTATAATATAGGATTGAAACAAACAGTGGGTTCCAATTACCAAACTTATACAATCCCTTTAAGGCAGTGTTTTTTAATTACTGTTGGGTGGATTTACAGCCAAACAATTCATCCAGTCCAGATATACTAGCTTTAAAGGAACGTTACAGAACTGGTAATTAAAATTTTCTTTAAGATCACAGATTTACATAAAACTTACACGGTCTAATGATGATGATACTATAGTAGAAAACATCCCTAGAAATATTTCTGTCTGAAATGCCTTATTTGATGAGAAATAAATAAAACTAATTTCCGATTGGAGTTTATCGCTCATGAGCGTTTTATTCATGCAATGTTAAACACATGCAAATGTGTAATCGGTTTTTCACTATTTTCTCGTGACCCAGATGGCCGATCGGTCTCAAACTTCTACAGGTTTGTCAGTTTATGTATCTGGTGGATTATATAAAGTGCTTACACTGCCAGCAACTGGTTTGTTAGCAAAAACCAATTCTGTAATGTTCCTTTAAAGGTATGGTCATACTTGGTAATGACCTTGAAAAAAATTGTGTACTTTCCATCAGAAAGCCTATTATTTTGTTAGGCCTATAAAAGATGGTAATGGTAGTATTAAGCATCCTGCAAATTATTTGGTCAGATTCAAATTTCCCTGGTGTCTGTTTGTGAACTCTGCGGCAAGAGATGGGGCTGGTACCCGCTGTCACCTCGCTAAAAAACGGACTGATTCGACGCTCTTGATGGAAATAACTGTGACAGTTTTTTGCTGTTTTCTTACAAGTAGACAATATATTCAGCTGAAACTTTCGTGGGTGACTTTTTTTGTTTCTTTCTTGATAATTTGGCCTATAAATCAGCAGTTGACAAAAACCAATATATGACCCCAGTGACTGCTCTATACTCCGACACCCCTATGTTCCAACAACCCAAGGTTTCGAAACCCCCCCCCCCATGATGTACATGCTAGGGTTAGGGTTAGGGTTAGGGTCAGGGTAATGGTAAGGGTTAGGGTTAGGGTCAGGGTTAGGGTTAGGGTTAGGGTTAGGGTTAGGGTTAGGGTTAGGGTTAGGGTCAGGGTCAGGGTCAGGGTTAGGTTAGGAAAAGGAAAAGGTATGTAACCATGACCCCTACCTTTGAAGTGTGTGTTTTTTCCCCAAAAACCATTTTTTACAGTTTTAGCTGATGACCGGGCGAGACACCATATATGATCAGTTTTGTTTGAGTAGCCTTAGTGGTTCTGAGAAGAGCTGGTTTGTACTTTGACCAGTACTATTGGGTCATCTTCTGGAGTATAACTGATGTAAAAAATCTTCTTCTCTTCTTGCATTTTAGGAAACCAAGTTGGGAGACACTTTGCCTGAATGGACTGAAAGAATGAAATCAAGGCTGAGTTTTAGAAACCTGCTTTGTTTTTTTTGGGGGTGTCACTTAATGGTCACCTCTGTGGATTCCACTGACATATTTTAATTTTATTTTTAGATTTTATGTGAACTATACATGTTTTACACTCTATAAGTATGTGAAGACCACCCCCCCCCCCAATATTTTTTTTTTTTAAATTGCCATTGCTTATTTTGATTGCTGCAATTAGAACTGTGAGTAAAAAAACATAGTGCCCACCTACCTACCAACCCATTTTTTCAGTGTAATGGGAAACATGAATTTGTTTTGTTTGGCCCAACTGTTAAAAAAAGATGTTGCCCACCTGTTACCCATATTCAGTGTGATTGGAAACATGATTATATATTTGTTTGGCCAAACTGAAGAAGAAAAAAAATAAAGTGGCCAACCTTTTTTTACCATACCCCTCTTTTTTGGTGTAATAGGAAATGTGGCTATCTCTTTGTTTGGCCCAACTGTTAAAAAAAGATGTTGCCCACCTCTAAGGGGGCCATTCAGAATAGTCAATGTTAAAAAAAAAAGATTTTTAAATATTGAATGGCTTCATAATATAATCTATACACTGAAGGACAAAGAAATGCCTCAAGTGAACCACATATTTTAGATCAAAGGTCTCCAACATCAGTTGTTTTCAATGGTTTTTCCATGCTTAAAAAAGGACTTTGTATTTAGTCAGGAATGATGACGATCTTGGCCAGCTGGGTATTTTTTCTTCTTCTTTTTCGTTTGTTAATATTGTTTTTAAAATTAGATCTGAAATTCGATTTTTCAGTTATTTCTTTTAACCCACCCACCCGCAATTTCGAAAATTATTGAAATGTTTTAACATTGACTATTCTGAATGGCCCCTTACAGTACCTACCTCTTTCCCGGTGTAATAGGAAACATGACGTATCTTTTTTTGGCCAAACTGTAAAAAAACCCAAAACATGACTTTATTTTTGTTTAGCTTAACTCTCAAAATAAAACATTTTGACTACCCATTTTTCAGTGTAAATGTAACAGGAAACATGAATATCTTTTGGCCCAACTGTGACCATCAATTAGTGTTGAAATGTTCACAGGTTGATTGCTTGAGACCAAAGGATGGTCATTAATTGACCCAAAAACAAATGTATTTTCATTACTTATGAAGTCACTTTTTGTTATCTTTCAATAAACTGGATGTTAAAGGTATTAATACAGAATTGGGCAGGATAAAAAAAACCTTTTTTTTTAGTCTGAAAGCTTACTGATTATGAAGCTCATAATGGAACAATTTTTTCTGTAAAATATTTCCCTCTGAAATGAAGTCATATTTTAGAAAAAATTTGAAAACCTACAAAAAAAATCTGCAACAGCTGATTTTGGTTGTTACAACCCAAATTAAGGACAATGTGTTTACATGCTTAAAATTATGCACGTTTTGAAAAACATTTTCTCCTGACCCACACAGCGGATTAAGCCCATATTTTCACAGGTTTGTTATTTCATGTATATATGGCTGTCTGCAACTATTTTGTCAACTCTACCAATCCTGTATAATACCTTAAACACAAATTTTTGTAGAATTAGAAATCTGAGGATTTTAGTTAAGATTGTAAGGCATGGCATTCTACCGAGAGGAAAGAGATATTTTTAACAATTTGTCTAAATTGATGGTCTTTTATTGATTTCACTTTTGTTGTGAGTATTCATGAGCCGAGTAAGGTAGAGCCATCTTGTTTTTCTGTTGATCAATGTCATGTAACCAAAACGAGGCTGGAAGGAAAAAACTCTCTGGCCTCTCTATGATAATATAATGAGCCATCCTTGTTAGATTGTCTTATTAAAATATTTTGGAGTTTTATCTCTTAATTTATTTCAGCTTTTAAAATAATTTGTCTCATAGTATTAAAATTGTTGTTGCACATTTTGACAAATAATTTGTATTAGAATGTGCCTATATTATAATAAAATATAAGTATTATTTATGTTTCAATAAAAATGTGAGAGTATAAATTTAATATACTTGCACTATGTGTTCTTGCTTAATGTTGTCTTTGTTTTTAGAAATAAATTACAATGGTCGGTCAAAATGGTTGGGCTTGATTAAGGGCTATGAAAGGGTAAACTTTATTCCAAACTGGTAAAAAAAAAAATTAAATAACGTAAAAAGTCATGAAATTCAAAATTTTAATCACTAAAACGCCCGTAAAATACTGCTAAACGTCTTCACACTGCGTACACCGATTTACAACATAAAATCAAATTATTCTCCAAAAGATTGAACTTAAAAAGTACTATTTAAATCGAAAAACGGCCTTTAAATGTGGTTTAATTGTGTTAAACAATGTTTATGTACAAAGGTTCTACATTAACAATAACAGAGTAAAACAAGTTACGTATTAATTTGGTACATCATGAAACATTTTGGCGACTTTGTGACTTAAAATCCACCAATTCTAAGACAAGTCATTCAATTTACGTTTTTATCTCTTAAAAAACAAGTCATTTCAACATAAAAACTCTGAAAACGAACACATGTATTATAATATTTCCCAACAAATAATAAAGGAAAATAGTCAGGCGCTCATCACTGAGACTATAGCTGTATAAGTACTTAGAGACTGGGACCTAGACAACGACGGCTGTCGTTTGACGTTTCCTGACCATTTTAGATTCACTAATATAATCTTTGAACATCTAAAACTTCACCAATAGAATTCTATCTGATTAATTGACAAGATCCATGCAGCAACATCACAATTATCACAGACAAAACAAGTAGCCAAGTTGTGTAAACTATAAACAGTGGTGTACCAGTGATTTTTTTTGGGGGGGGGGCAAGTGGGGCAAGTGGAGGCAAAGACATAATCTGGGCGAATATCTAATATCGAATCATTCATTTGTGCAATATTTTTCTATCTCATTTTGGGGAAAGGTCCCCTCTGGTTACGCCACTAATTTTAAACTATGAGATCCTAACTTCTTAACTCAACATTTCCAGGGGCAAATTTCATAGCGGTGCTTAACGGTAAGCAAATTTCTGTGCTAACTATAGCAGAATATTTGCTAAAGCGTAAGAGTATTTCATAGGTTAGCAAGAAAATTAGGTGGCAAGCTAGCGTGTTCTCCATGGATTTGCATTGTTTCGTCATCCATTTTCATACAGAAGCACCGGAAGGTTAGCATGCCCTTTTGTGTGCTCACGGTTAGCAGCGCTGTATGAAATGGAAACTCGCGCAGTAAGCACAAAATCAGCCATTAGGCAGCTCTAAAAAATTGGGCCCTGGCCAACACTTCTCCATACAGCAAACGCCCCAAGACAAGGACACTGTAAGATTTTAAATGGCAGTCATCAACAACAAAAACTGATGCGTTGCAATCTGAAAGTTCACTGAGTATTAAGTTTCAGATAATTAATTATGTCTAAAACATTGTTAAAGTCGAGCAATACCATTTGAAGACCCTACTAATAATTTTTGCTTGTAAGTTGATTGCCACAATCAATTATAAGCCCGATATGAAAGCGTTTTCACTAAAATTCAACCACCTATTTTGACATCAATTACAAAGTTGGTTGTTTGGTGTGTTGACTGAAATAGGAGGATGGGTATGAATTTACTCTTCCAAAAAACAATGGTGTTCGAACAACTTGACATTGGTGATCATTCAATTTTAGTTTAAGATTACTAAATAATACATTCACAGTCTCTGCTGATGTTACAAAATAGGCAATAAGCATGCGTATGAATAGGAAACATGCTTACTGATGATCAAAAAGACTGTTCGTCTTATAATCTGAAATCATTTCGGGTTGAAAAAAGAACAGGTACCCCGAACAAACATGTTGACAATTGACATAGATAGCTCATTTGGCAGAGAGGCGGCACCCTAATCCGGAGGTCGTTGGTTCAAATCTCGCTCTGGTAAATTTGTCTTTGTTCAACCCCAAATTATTTCAAATTTACCCTGTCAGTCTCCCTTGTGGTTGACTATACTTGACATAATCTGAAATTGTTAACCACCAATTGATACAATTGTTCCTCACACTCAACTTCTTCTTTAGAAGTGCCTTTGAAATAAGCATGAATGGTACAAAATCTCAGGACTGAAAATATAATGTTATTCATTGTTTACTAATTTCCTGCCATTTTTTTACGATTGAACTGGGATGGTGTGTTTATTTAAACCAGAGGAACTATGTGATCTTCTACAAAGCTGTGTCACACTGTCATACCTGTGAGCCACTTAAAGGGATTGCATACGTCTGGTAATTGGAACCCACTGTTTGTTTCAATCCTATATAGTTGTAGAAATATACCATAAAACCAACCTGTGAAAATTTCATTTCAAAAGGTGGTAGCGTTTCTGAGATATTGCCGAATCTGGAGCGGCTGTGTCCATGCAGGAAGAATAATCTGCAGATTCAAATTTGTTTTGGATAAAAACTGATATCTTTTTTCATAGCCACATTACTTCAAAGTGAAATGTTTCTCAAATGCTGAAAACTATCAGAAGCTGCTGTACGTCTTGCCAAGTAAGTTTTTATTGCCATTAATTTTAAGAGTAATTACCAAACGTATACAGACCCTTTAAGCATAACATTGATTCATGATTGTATAATACATACACTTATTAATTGTCTTTCCATTATTATTGATGTGTGCTGGCAGAGGACTTCAGGAAAAGTATGCCTGGCAGAAACTCCTCAGCAATTAATTTTAATTAGCAACGCTTTGAAAAAGCTGAGCTGGAGAGTTTGATAAACCCAAACATGTATCAGTCTTTGTAGGAAAGTTACACTCTCCAAGAGAATGAATTCAGACACATATGACTAAGTTAGAGTAATTCCAGCAACACACATTTATATTACAGTTTAGCATTAGTATACAAAATGTGGACATTGCAATGCTTTGGTTGCTTTTTGCTGAGATGATTGATGTACTAAGCTTTGCCAGCAGAATGGCATAATAAGAAGCTTTAAACATTCTTCTGCCAGCACCAATCGATATGTACATGTACCTTACATCAACAGTCGCAATAACTGGACTGTAAGTAAAGGTCTGTTTACATCATATAAAACGTCATCAAATTTACCTCATCGCTTTTTTCGCACAATTTATTTGGATGGTAAAACATTTTCAGAGGAAGTGTGTTCGAGTCTAATGCACAATTGTAGGGGGACCCGAACTAGTGGGGACATGGCCGGGGATGTCAAATTGGCCCTGGGTGATAGTCCCGGCCGTGTCTTGCTACTGCTCCGCCGGGGGGGGGGGGGACTTGCTTTTGGTACATCCCTGGCTATACCCCGGCACCGGCCAGCTCCAGCATGCAGAGTATTTGTCAAACACTTCCACAATCCCAGCCCCGGTATGTGGAGCATGGCTAATTTATACAATTTGACAAAGTCCCCGCTATTGTTCCAGTAGGGCAGGGCAACAAAATGGTACAACCTCGGCCAAGTCCCCGCTATAGTCCCGGCTAGCACGGCATGGTTTTTTGCACATCCCCGTTTATGTCCCAGCTACTTCGTACAAAGTCCCAGGTCCCCCAGGGCCTGGACTACAATTGATTTGTGAGTAAGGGCCATGTCCCATGAGGCAATTTACAGGCAACCAGTTCCAGGCAATCTCAAATAAGAAAAACATTCCCATCTGAATTTGTACTGAAATATCTTAGGGGTAGTGAGACCATGTTCAAAAAAGTACAGAGTGTTTTGTTTCTGTGCACCACTGCAGTTAAAGGGACACGTTGCCTTGGATCGGACGAGTTGGTAAAAAAAAAGCGTTTGTAACCGTTTGTTATAAAATGCATATGGTTAGAAAGACATTATAGAAAGAATACAATGATCCACACGAATATGCCTCGAAACTCCGTGGTTTTCCTTTTACTTTGCGAACAAACACGGATGGCCATTTTGTGGAGTCAAAAAATTGACTCCACAAAATGGCGTGTTTGTTCTCGATGTAAAAGGAAAATCACGCAATTTTGAGACACAATTGTGTGGGTTATTGTATTCTACTTTTAAAACATCTTTCTAACCATAAATGCATTTTATAACAAACGGTTACAAACGCTTTTTGTAGACCAACTCGCCCGATCCAAGGCAACGTGTCCCTTTAACAGTTGCGTCAAAGTTGCCTGTATAATAGACTTGTGTGACAAGGCCCTAAGAATCATGATGATGAGGTCAAAGTGTATGTAAACAGGCCTTTTACAATTCATAAACAACACAACAAACCAACCTTAATATCCTAGTATTGAATAATTTACAAAGTTGAGGTACAAGAAGCTTGAAGTAGAGAGATGATGAGGTGTTTGAAGTCATGATGAAGACTGCAAGCCAAGTGTTCTCATCACAGCCCTGGTGCAACTCTTGTGAGGAAACTGCTGCTCCGCATCATCTTAATGAATCTGTAAACAGAAATCAAAGAATAAAGAATTGTATGAGATATAAGAGCCATTGATCAAACTTGACAGTCTGGTATCTAAATTTACCCAAGTTTCAAATAGGGTCATTCCGTGTCAAATCAACCAATATTCTGAAAATTGTTGGATTTGGCTAAAATTCATTTTAAATACTCATCTAGGGGTATAATGAACACATGCAAAAAAAAAATTGAATTCCAAGTCGTTTCGAATTAACGTCCCTCAAAATGGGTGTGGCAACCCCCTCAAAGTGTTTTTGCGTTTTGTAATATGTTTTAGAACGCCTTTGTTTCACAATCAGTGGTGTAACTTTGAATTTTTGAGGTTTGGGTCTGTATTTTTTTAACCAGTGGATAGAATTCTTAGATTTTTGGTCATGCAACTATCCTGGGTAGGGGCTACCTCGGGTAGCTTAATAAAGTTCCTGTGATTCTTCATATGGATATCCCATACCCCAGAAGGGGGTCAATCCTACCACATTGAGCGATCCGTTTTGTTATACCTTTTATTATTCAACCTATTTTTGCTGTTATGCATGCAATTTCAGGTTGCTTTTTGGTTATGATTGAGTACAAGGGATGGACCTTTCTGCCATATAATTTTGACCTCTGAATCTTTTTCCGTTCTGACACTATGTCCTGAGGGATATCGTGTTTCGGAGGTTACATTTTCCGTTAACTTTTACTGTCAATATATTATGCATCACTTCTCATATTTGGAGATGGCAATTTTCCCACATTTTCAAGCTTGTCGCTGCTGATTACATCTATTTTTGTTTGATATGTTTTTTTTACTGGCTGAGTGGCATCTTCGAAAGATTGCATGCTTTCAAATATGTTTGTTAACTTTTCCGTTAACAGTTTCGTAACCTCCAAAACATTGGATTATAGGGTCTAACTCTGAAATGATAAAAGGTGGTAATGAAGTGAATAAACTAAAAAGAACTGATAAGACAGCCCATCATTCATAGAAAATATCTTTGTAAAAAACATTGACTTTTTGATTTTTTGTGTAATTTTACATTTCCGTTAACACCGGTAACCTCCGAAACACAATGTAACCTCCGAAACATTTCAGCTTGGTTTCAATAAGTTTACTTCTATAAGAAAATTCTCTCAGACCTGAAGATGATGTGTATTAACACTGCAGTCATAGGGATTAAAATAATTAGGTTTGTAAGGAAAGAATCAAGAAAGGGTGCTGTTTGAACACATGACTCTGAAAAAACCTGTTTCGGAGGTTACATGTTAACGTTTACAACACATATCTATAATTTGTAGGTACAATGCACTATTTTCTTTTAACTTTTTTCTCTTTTTGCTTCTTTACCCACTTAGAATTATTGGCAAAATTACAAAAAAAGTCTAGTTTACCTCTGATTTTTTTCTTAGGCTGCAATCTTTAGTAATTTGTGTAACATTTCCAAAACAAAACACAGTTGTAAAGGTTTTTGACGACAATATTTTCAAGAAATTCAATTTTTTTTGTAACTGCAGTTCGTCAACCATTGTCAAACCATTCCTGCTTTTAATGTTAACACTGCATTTTTGTTCAAATTCTTCCATGGCTTAGTTTGCACACAACATAAAGAAGTCATGTTGTCAATAACAATGTGTTTCGGAGGTTACATTAACTTGTTTACAACTCACTCAACCTGCATTTTTAATGCAGACTGAACTAAATATACACTTACTCATTGCAGTAAACACAATGTAGCAGTAATTAAATGATTCTTGAGGGGTGCAACCCTATAAATAGACCCCCCCATATCATATAGGCCCTAATGGGAAAATTTCATTAACAATTTTGCTGAAAAATAGCAGCCTTATAGTTAAAAAAAACACTACATGTATCACATGGTGTTTTGTGCACTTCAAATGAATGAGCAGTGCCTGCATATGTATCAAACTATTTCTTATCATGTTATTACAGTTGAACAATCCACAGACTTTTGGGTCCTGACAGTATCCTACTATTCTTCTGATGAAAATTTTGGAAAGTGATTTTTTATTTTTTTCAGTCACCCTCTATATGGGGAGGGTCCCTGGTGATAGCAAAGGATAGCGCGGCCCGGGCAAACAAACAATAACTATATAGGGGGGTCTGTTCATTGCAGTGGTCAAAATGTTGGTCTGTAAAAGATCCAACAGTACTATGTACAATATAAGTTTTTTGCCCTGTATTTTTACCCCTGGGGTTGGTACCATGAGTTGGGGGGGGGGGGCAGGGCTTCTAATGCTTGAAGGATGACTTGATGAAAGGGAGCAAGTTGCATAGAATTTGAAAGTTCAATGAGAGTCTAGTTGGCCACATAATTTACTAGATTGAACAACCATTATCCCCGGCTACCCCCCCCCCATACACACGCCAATTCATCAACACATTCTGCCCCCTACTGTACATATGCCAACACATTCTGCCCCCCTCCTCCCCCCCCCCGCACACATGCCAACACATCCCCCCACACACATGCCAACTCCCCCTCCCCCCGCGAACACATGCCTACACATTCAGCCCTCCTCCCCACACACCCTAAACTGAGGATCAAACGTACTCTAGAGGAAAACAATAATGTTGACATGATTGCGTACTTTCTCAAAGAGGCTTTCAGCAGAGATGGGAGTAGTTTTCCCCACGTAGAAACATGCAATGGCTTTTTCTTTAGTCTTTGACTCATTTCGGTGACCTATTCGGCAGTCTGGGTTAGGACTAAAGGGCCAGAATTTGGGTACGAGGCTAAAGTAGGGTTTAGGTTTTGTTTAGGGTTTGGGCTATGTTAGGGAGGGTTAAGAAGAGATTAATACCCCCAAAAAAGTTGGAAGTCAACAACACCAGAACTGAAATTGGAATTTTTTTTTACACTGTATATCCCTTTTATTGGGTTTTCAAATCTGTCTAGATAGAGAATATTTTGAGGGCCAACAAAATATTATTGAGAACGATGATCTGTTTTCTCACATTTTTAGTGGGGTGCACCCTATCTAGGCTTACTTCAAAAGTCAATAATGGTTAAAGAGGCAATTTAGTGCAAATTACTATAAGGGATTAGTACATGGTTCGACAAGTACTAAAACGTTGATTCTACATGTAGGCCCTATACATGTATGTTCCATCCACACACCTGCAGTGCATCTTAAAAACTAGCTAAATGTATGTTGTATGAGGGCTACCCTCACAGTTCTAGCTAAATCGTTCCAATTTTAATATGAGTTTGCACACACCATGAAGGGAGTTAGGGTTTTTAAAGTACAAATTTATCAGCAAATACTCTAAAGTATTGGAGACTTTTGAGTACATGTGTGTTTATAACTTTATGCCAATTCGCAGAACCAGAAATACAAATTTAAGATGGTTACACAATGTATCTTACTGAGCGTCTCCATTACGAGGCTTTTTCAAAACTGTAAACAGTCCACCTTACTTGTTAACTCTATAAATAGCCTTTGTAGTGGTTTGTGAATATTGTCAATATTTGTTTGATGCTAAAGTATGATGCAAGAAAACCAGAGGTGAAACAATACAAATGTTTTCCTGCCCCTTTGATGGATTAATAACATGATTAGATTATGAAAATACTTTGTTCTTTGTAGGGATTCCTTAACTCTAGTCAGAGGTAAGTTAACACAAATGTAACCTCCGAAACATACAGCAGTTGTTGACAGTAACCTCAGAAATACTGCTTTAGAAGCCAGAAATATATATTTAAGATGATTTTATTCAAATATAATAAGTGTCTCCGTCACGAGGCTTCTTTAGAACTGAATAAAACTACATGTACATGTAAACAGTCCACCTTACTTGTTAACTCTATAAATAGCCTTTGAAGTGGTTTATTAATATTGCCAACCTTTGTTTGATGTTAAAGTAGGCCTATGATGCAAGAACACCAGAGTTGAAACAATGCAAATGTTTTCCTGCCCCTTTGATGGATTAATAACATGATTAGCTTATGAAAATACTTTATTCTTTGTAGGGATTCCTTAACTCTAGTCAGAGGTACATGTTAACACTTATGTAACCTCCGAAACATACAGCAGTTGTTAACAGTAACCTGATGAGAACTGCTTTAGAAGCCAGAAATAAAAATTAAGATGATTTTCTTCAAATATAATAAGTGTCTCCATCACAAGGCTTCTTTAGAACTGAATAAAACTACATGTAAACAGTCCACCTTACTTGTTAACTCTATAAATAGCCTTTGAAGTGGTTTATGAATATTGCCAATATTTGTTTGATGCTAAAGTATGATGCAAGAATACCAGAGTTGAAACAATGCAAATGTTTTCTTGCCCCTTTTATGGATTAATAACATGATTAGCTTATGAAAATACTTTGTTCTTTGTAGGGATTCCTTAACTCTAGTCAGAGGTATGTTAACACTTATGTAACCTCCGAAACATACAGCAGTTGTTAACAGTAACCTCCGAAACACTGAACCCGAAAAATTCCAACTCTTGGACAGTTCATGGGATTTTCATGTTTCCTCCACAGGTATGTTGGCCCATGTGAAGACTGTTTGTACAAGGCATAAGACTTAGCCACTACTCTAGGAAAATGTTTTAAATTTAAAAATTGTCTGACAAATTGTGATTTTTACACTAAAATGGGATTCAATTTTTTTTTTTTTTAAATGTACTTCAGTTTGGGGATTTCTGGTTTTTAGTTTGGAGCTGTTACCAATACTTTACAACAAAACATGCCTTAACTCAGTATGCAGTCATTTGGGGTAATAATAAATCTGCACCCCAAAAATTCAGTTTTTGTCATATTTCAGGCCTCAAATCAAGTTTACCATCAATTTTGGTGACAATAATGGATAAATCAAGCTCCAAAACCATTGATTTCCTAGAATATATGTCTCAACTAAGAATTTTTTAAAGGAAACAATTAAATATTTTAGGTTTGAAATTTTTGACCCTTGGAAACAAAGTTACACCACTGATTGTGAAAATGGTATACAAAGCTGTAAATTGGTACCTAGGGTGACTTTCACCCAAATAACTCAAATTTGGCCTCAAAACAAGTGTATCTTACACCCCTTTATTCTGCAGGCTGCTGAAAACACTAAATTAATCTGACCCCCGACGTACATATAATTGAAAATCAGAAAAGCTTGATTTTGCTTATGTTTGTTATGTAGGTATATGTGGTTACCCCCAAGCAATGATAGAGCTCTTATTCATTTAATACAATTTTTGCAAGGCCCAAAAGATGGTTTTCAATATTGAAAAAACACCAAAATTCTCTGTGACTTTTGACCTTTGCAGAAGTTACCCATCATTATTAAATTTACATCATTTGTAAATACCAGTCTAATCTTCATCTGGACTAAATTTGATTTTTGGAGACTCATCTCCTTCATGGTTAGGCAATATTTTGAAATTGGGTTATTTTGCCAATTTTCGATTGTCACAGCAATGCTTTAGTATAGGTATCATGTACATGTACACATGTATTACATACGTGTATTGTCTCTATTGATCCCAAAGAGTTGCAATATGACAAATAAACAAATATTTTTGGAAAATAATGATTTTATCTGATCTTAAAAAACTGTGTTTTAAAGATGGGCTACACAATAATGTCATAATGTAAAGAACATGATGTATCATGTTATTTTGGCGTGGGGAGAGTTTTGCACTTTGACTGGTTGAAAACTGGTCACTTGGTGGTAATTGTGATATAGATCAACTCTGCGAACTAGCGAATAGATGGCCCTTAAACAAGCATATTGTTACAGTGCACATTGTAACTTTTACAAAACAATATGCTTGGCAACTTTGTGTGTTTTTTCAATATTTTGTACCTGAAACCAACTTTGGGGCCTTGCAAGTATTAAATGAATTAAGAGCTATATCACCTAAAAACAAACAAATGCAATATCAAGCTTTTCTGATTTTCAATTATATGTACGAGGGGGGTCTGAAAATGGAAATTAAATTTGTTGGCAGATTAATTTAGTGTTTTTAGCAGCCTGCAGAAATAAAGGGGGATGAGATACAAGTTTGTTTTGAGGCCAAATTTGAGTTATGTGGGTGAAAGTCACCCTAGGTTCCAATTTTCAGCTTTGTATCTTATTTCAAAGGCGTTCTAAAACATAATATTACAAAACGTAAAAATATTCAACGGCGCGAATCGCGCGCACTTGGAGGGGGGTGCCACGCCCATTTTGAGGGACGTTAATTCCGAAACGACTTGGAATTTGATTTTCCTTTTTTGCATACAAAGTGTTCATTATACCTCTTGATGAGTATTTAAAATGAATTTCAGCCAAATGCAAGAGGTGACGCGGAACCCCATCGGTTGATTTGAAACGGATTGACCCAATAAATAGTGTACCTAGTAGAAGGGGTTACATCTTGGGGGCCGTTCAAGATTGACAGAAAAGTGGGGTGCATGTTTGGGATTGGAGTACAGGCTGGTAGTAGAGGGGGTTACATCTTGGGGGTGGTTCAAGAATGTCAGAAAAGTTTGGGATTGGAGTACAGGCTGGTAGTACAACGGGTTACATCTTGGGGGGTTCAAGTTTGACAGAAAAGTAGGGTGCATGTTTTGGATTGAAGTGGGGCATGTTTGCATTTAGACATGTTCGTTGGTAGTAGAAGGGAGGAGTAACATGTTGGGGACAGTGACGGCAGGGTGGCTGGGGAAAGAGCATGGATTCAGCTTGGTCCACACACTGACAATCAAATTTATCACAAGAAGCAAAATAAGTTGTAACTCACCAGTATTTGCAGAATTTCAAGATGTGGAGTATACAGTTGGAACTGTCTTCTGTACAGGACTTCTTGCGTGGTGATGGTTGGTGAAGGTTGGTGATGGCTAAAACCGTGTCTTTTGAGTATCTAACCAATAATGATGTGCACAAACCAAAGTTTACTTCAAAGATTCCTAGAGAGGGGAAGAAATACAACAACAATTTGAGTGAAAAAGTGGTTGTTTGTTTTGGGATCTTACATATTATTTATAATTTATTTCTTGTTTCAACTGGGTGGCCCGTTCAGTGGTAACCACTGGTCTCCCATGGGTCCCAGCAAGTACAGAGACACAATACAAATTAAACACTTAAACATAAAAAAGGACACAAACTTTTCACAATGTTTTTAAAAAAATGCAAGGTGAAATTATAACCATCAGATCTAATCTTATGTTATTAACACTTCTTACACTTTTAAAACTTAGACTTCTACAACTTTTCCTACCTCCGTGATTAAACTGAGACACAGTAGCCCGTTGAAGGTAGGGGCTGATAAACTATTGCTTATATTTTCACTTCCTAATACTGTCTTCAGATTCACGTAACTTACTCTGTTCATAGTTTCGATATACCCTTGCATTAACATAAGCTCAAACAGCGTCTCATCGACATGATTGAGCCATGGGGGTAAAAGGAAGACTTTAATCTTTGTCATTAGCAAGAGTTGTGCGTGGCAAAGGTGCACACTTTCAATGTTTGATTGTCAGGCAAAGGGGTCTTCATAGTTAATCTGTATAATAGGAAAGTGACTGTGATAGTACTTAGTACTACGGCAGTACTAGTAGTAGAACTGTGTTAGTGTGGTGTCAATTGCAATCACTCAGCTCAGTCAACGTCAACAATATCGACAATAAATTGTCATCAGTTTTTACTGTAATTTTATGTGATCATCAGTTTACAATTAATAAAGCTTCACCATGCTAAGTTCCTTGAATCATGATCCTCCTGGTCCCTGCCCACCCTGGGCCTGGGGCTAAACTATGCCTGGTGTAGTCATGGTGGTGGTACTCAACATAAATACCTCCATGACCATCATGACCATGTACTCAACAAACAAGATTTAGTTTTTATCTCACTACAAAAAAGGTGCTAAAACTGTACCCCACGGCATCTAGATACATATCAATAATATACAAGCTTCTTCCTGATGAACTAATCAACAAACCAAACAAACAAATCTTTACTTACCGATGTTTTTTCGATGAAAACATTATGATTTGAAACCATCGTGAGCAGACGACATTTTTTATGAAGATTGTGCAGTGCACGTGAGCAACTTCTGTGAACATAGCGCCCTCTCTTGGTGGGAAAAATATTTAAACGAATTTGAAGACAGCGCCTCTCTGGTGGAAAAAAATAATTACACAAAATTAATTTGAGGTTTTTGGAGATAATTAATAGCTCTTAAATAAATTGCAGTGTCAGGCTGTAGAGAAAATCACATATTATTATCATTATCCCCCACCCTGTAGAAACTGACCCCCTACAGGTTGGTTTCTACAGAGTGGGGGAAAGGGGGGGGGGTTCCACCGGGATAAGACGGACCATAAATTTCTTTTAGGAGGGGGGACCACGCGGTGGGGTAGGTTTCACATAAATAAGACACAACATACAGAGATGGGGTACATTTCTTTTCTTAAAAAAAGAAAAAAGAAAAAAAAAGAGCAGATAATAAAAACATTGGATTCGTTGTGGTATGGGCAGCCAATGTAGAGCTCGAATGATTGGGGTTATGTGTTCATAATTATTTCCTGGTGCGTGTGATGAGACAAGCCGCGGTGTTCTGGATATGTTGAAGTGCCGACAATTGAGAGATGGTTAAATTTATGTTAAAGTAATCAAGGTGGGTTGTAACAAAAGCATTTACTAAGCGCTCAGTGGAATTTTGGTTGAGGTACTTTCTAAGTTTACCAAGTTAATGGTAGATTCCAAAGGAAGCTGCCCGACATGAGTTACGGATGTCCTGTTTCATATTTAGGATGTTGTCTATACTGGAACTCCGAGGTTCCTAGCAGTTTCAGAGGGAGTGATTACTGCGCCATCAATGTTAAGATGTGGTAGATCACTAGACTTCCGAAATTGAGAAGAGTTGTGCAAACACCTGTGCATGTCGGTGGCCCCCTCGGTCGGCTATACCCAGAACTTGTGGTGACTTAAAGGCCCAACAGCAATAGTTGATATGTTCTCTGTTCAGTGAAGTTCAACTAGATGTACCATCAGTGGTCTTCTTCAATGTTGTAATGTCTTACAAGACCCAACGAGCTAGACGCAATTTTTGCGCTTTGTTTTAGACGCAAAAGTGCTGACCCCACCCGGTGTAAATATTCGTGGATCTGCCCCTAGCCTGGAATGGTGAAATACAATCTGTAGACTCTGGAAGACTGTTGGATTCTATAAGTTTTTTTTATCCCTTGGTATTATGACTAGTATATCGAGATAAGCATTGCCAGTTGAGCTGGCAGTAGCCAACTGTTACCGTATTTATACTGCCCCAAGGGGACTGTGGTGCGATTAAGGAATTTTGGTATTGTACACTTTTGGTAACAGCTTAAAATCAGTGTCCACATTTTGTGTGATTCAACATATGTATGAACAAACAAACCTGTGAAAGTTTGAGCTCAATTAGTCATCGAGATCACGAGAAAATAGTGAAAAGAGACCTTATAAATGTGTTTTTTGTTTTTTCAAAATATCGCGCGTGATAAAAACTATTGTTTTACTCATTTCTCAGAAACGATAGCATTTTAGGCAGAAATATTTTAAGGGCGCCCTGACTTTCTCGCGATCAACAGGCAGTGAAGCAGAAGTTAAATGGCGGCCCCGTTACGAGACGAACTTCAATGTAATTTTTGTACACAATTTTTGTTGGCCATTTTCAAATCATCACATCTGGACAAAGGCATCATTTGGTGAGCCCTGGAATATGTCACAAAAATTGTAAGGATGTAAGGAACAAAGTGAGGTAGGTTGGAGTAGTATGTGATGTTTATAAGTTGGAGAAATTTGCAATCAAACAGGTACGACTTGCTCGTACTTTAAAACTACGCGTTTAAGACATGTATGGATGGTGGGCTGTAATGGTGAGTGTTATAAGACCGATGTTAAAAGAGAGCCATTACAGCTCAACAAGGTGGGCTAACAAACATGGTAACACTACAGTAGATTATGGTGGGTTTTTTGGTTTATGTCTATGTCTATGTCTATGTTGGGTCAGTAACTAAACGGTGTTATGTACACGTCATGACGACGGTGTTGTGTCATGATGAAGCTGAAAGAAAGTTCGACACGTCCATGGAGGTAGGAATGGACAAACCTAGTACAAAATCGTCCTGTAAACTATCCCAACTCAATCGACACAAAGCAAGGAACGGACAACCTTTCTCCAGACATAAAACTTTCAAGAAAAGTCCCTACTTACCATGTTTTAATGGAGACTTCCATCTGACGACAAGGGACGAACAGACGACAGTACAGTGGGTTGTGTTTACCGTGTTTACACAGCTGGACATCGACTGCACTTGCGCAAAACTTGGCTAAACACAGCGCCCTCAATTGGTGAAACAAAATCATGGGGACGTTTAATTAAATTTTGAGAGCTGATTTTTTGGTGCGTGTTTTTCTTCCTCCATGGTTTTAAAAAGAAGAATCATCTTTTAGTTTTTTTTAGATTCCAGGGTTTTCTTATTTAAACAATTTCAAATGTAAGACTTTATGATGTTTTTCAAAGTATGTATTTTCCATTTTGGCTTGTGAGTCAAAAAAAATATTTTTAAAAGCTTTATAAAAATAATCTGGTGGTTCTTTTGCAGTTTTTTTGTCGGTGCAGGTGTGTCCATAAGGAAAATGTAGTACGTTCGAACTCTGTACAACGTGTGTGCATCAGTTTTGACGACACAACCCTTTAAACAATAATTATGGAAATGGCAATGTGTAGCTTCTACCCGTACGAAACATCGGATTAAAAAAATAATCAAATCTAAAGTATTGCAGAAACAAAATTGAAGACAAATCTTGGAGTAGCCTAAACACTAATTTGTTGGTTTAAATCTGAAGAAATGATGCAAGGGTACCATCAATGGTCCACACTGAGTTCCTTGCAACGCCGGTCTCCCGTCGGTTTAAAAACATGAGCCCCTTTCTCGTACAAAGCATGTTTTCTGCACAGCATCAGCAAGATGGAAATAGTAACAGACCAAATTGAAGAACAAACACTCCTGAAAATAATGCATTTTCTAAATATGAAAATTATAAAATAATTCTATATTAAAAAAATTCCGGAAGGAAATAATTTTATTTTCTTTACATGGATTTTCAATGAAAGACTTTGTATGCGATATGCCGAGTTTATCAGATTAATATGTGTTTTTATGACGTATTACAAACTTGTACCTGTGTATTTAATTACTGCATGTAGGCCTATTAGCCAGCGGCCCATAGCGCATCTTGCATTGGTAGTCCCAGTCGTAGATACGGCCTGGCAACCATCGAATGACGAGTTCCGATTCTACAACCAACTTGCACGGTTTGAGCTAAAAAAGCAAAACAAAAATTGCAATAAATTTCAAGAATGTACCTTTCCTGGGTGATACAGTTTTTTTAATAATTAAACACTTTTATTATAATAGAATCACCTGCTATATCGCCGCGGTGAGTTACTATCTCGCCGCAGCAAGTTACCAACTGCGAAGACCGAGCGTGCAAGAGCAGCTAGGGTCCGCCCGGGTCCAGAGCCTGTGGGCTACCCCTGCCTAGGTGCGGAGAGGGCCCTCCCGGAGACCGCAAAGTAAGAAGTCGGAGGCATTCGGAGCGGTTCTGCATACAAGGCCCCGGTAAAGCAAAGACCGAGCGTGCAAGAGCAGAAGCGTTCTTTGTTGGATCCTAATCTATCTTTGTTGTACAGCCGAAAACCGTATAAAAGCATAACTTGTTTGACCCAAATAATTATTAAAACATGCCTTGTAAATATTTTTAACTCTAATTTTCAAAACATTTTTTGAGCGCCGGATCTCCGAGAATACTTTTAGGGGGCATCCTCGACGGTGCTGCTGGTGCAAACTAAAACTCTGTAACTAATTTATTTCCAGAAGATGATGGGTGTTCTTTGGGCAGAAAAAAATTGCGTCGCTTTTTGGCGAAAAATGGCTAATTTACCCAGTTTTGAGAATGGAGCTTTTTCCCCACACAAAAACGCTCTTTGTTGGATCCTAATCTATCTTTGTTGTACAGCCGAAAACCATATGAAAGCATAACTTGTTTGACCCAATTATAACATGCCTTGTAAATTTTTTTAATTCTAATTTTCAAAACATTTTTTAAGCGCCAGATCTCCGCGATTACTTTTAGGGGGCATCCTCGACGGTGCTGCTGGTGCAAACTAAAACTCTGATACTAATTTATTCCAGAAGATGATGGGTGTTCTTTGGGCAGAAAAAATTGCGTCGCTTTTTTGCGAAAAATGGCTAATTTACCCAGTTTTGAGAATGTAGCTTTTTCCCCACACAGAAACGCTCTTTGTTGGATCCTGATCTATCTTTTTTGTACAGCCGAAAACCGTATAAAAGCATAACTTGTTTGACCAAATATTAAAATATCTACAATATCTAGCCTTGTAGACATAAATCGCCACCGTTAAAGTAACATACCGCCCGAACACGGGCCCTCTCCGCAAATACTTTTAGGGGGCATCCTCGACGGTGCTGCTGGTGCAAACTAAAACTCTGTAATTCACCCGGTTTTGAGAATGGAGCTTTTTCCCACACAGAAACGCTCTTTGTTGGATCCTAATCTATCTTTTTTGTACAGCCGAAACCGTATAAAAGCATGACTTATTTGACCCAAATATTAAAATATGTACAAGGCTATAAGCCTTTGTAGAATATAGCCTTGTAGACATAAATCGCCACCGTTAAAGTAACATACCGCCCTCAAACTTGTCCACTGGGCATAAAATGACCACCGTTAAAGTAACATACCGCCCTCACACGAGTCAACTGCACATAAGTCTCCACCGTTAAAGATTATTATTAGTGGGCACCGTAATAATATTACCGTGCCCATTTCTCTTTGACTAATTTTCAAAACATTTTTTAAGCGCCGGATCTCCGCGAATTCTTTTAGGGGGTATCCTCGACGGTGCTGCTGGTGCAAACTAAAACTCTGTAACTAATTTATTTGAGAAGAAATTGTTGTTCTTTGGGCAGAGAAAATTGCGTCGCTTTTTGGCGAAAAATGGCTAATTCACCCAGTTTTGAGAATGGAGCTTTTCCCCACACAGAAACGCTCTTTGTTGGATCCTGATCTATCTTTTTTGTACAGCCGAAAACCGTATAAAAGCATAACTTGTTTGACAAAATATTAAAATATCTACAATATCTAGCCTTGTAGACATAAATCGCCACCGTTAAAATAACATACAACCCAAACACGAGCCCTCTCCGCGAATACTTTTAGGGTGCATCCTCGACGGTGCTGCTGGTGCAAACTAAAACTCTGTGACTCACCAGGTTTTTAGAATGGAGCTTTTTCCCACACAGAAACGCTCTTTGTTGGATCCTAATCTATCTTTTTTGTACAGCCGAAAACCATATAAAAGCATGACTTGTTTGACCCAAATATTAAAATATGTACAAGGCTATAAGCCTTTGTAGACTATAGCCTTGTAGACATAAATCGCCACCGTTAAAGTAACATACCGCCCTCAAACTAATTGTCGACCAGGCATAAAATGACCACCGTTAAAGTAACATACCGCCCTGACACGAGTCAACTGCACATAAGTCTCCACCGTTAAAGATTATTATTAGTGAGCACCGTAATAATATTACGGTGCCCATTTTTCTTTGTCTAATTTTCAAAACATTTTTTAAGCGCCGGATCTCCGCGAATACTTTTAGGGGGCATCCTCGACGGTGCTGCTGGTGCAAACTAAAACTCTGTAACTAATTTATTTGAGAAGAAATGGGTGTTCTTTGGGCAGAAAAAATTGCGTCGCTTTATGGCGAAAAATGGCTAATTCACCCAGTTTTGAGAATGGAGCTTTTTCCCACACAGAAACGTTCTTTGTTGGATCCTAATCTATCTTTTTTGTACAGCCGAAAACCATATAAAAGCATGACTTGTTTGACCCAAATATTAAAATATGTACAAGGCTATAAGCCTTTGTAGACTATAGCCTTGTAGACATAAATCGCCACCGTTAAAGTAACATACCGCCCTCAAACTAATTGTCCACCAGGCATAAAATGACCACCGTTAAAGTAACATACCGCCCTGACACGAGTCAACTGCACATAAATCTCCACCGTTAAAGATTATTAATAGTGGGCACCGTAATAATATTACCGTGCCCAATTTTCTTTGTCTAATTTTCAAAACATTTTTTAAGCGCCGGATCTCCGCGAATACTTTTAGGGGGCATCCTCGACGGTGCTGCTGGTGCAAACTAAAACTCTGTAACTAATTTATTTGAGAAGAAATGGGTGTTCTTTGGGCAGAAAAATTGCGTCGCTTTATGGCGAAAAATGGCTAATTCACCCAGTTTTGAGAATGGAGCTTTTTCCCCACACAGAAACGCTCTTTGTTGGATCCTGATCTATCTTTTTTGTACAGCCGAAAACCGTATAAAAGCATAACTTGTTTGACCAAATATTAAAATATCTACAATATCTAGCCTTGTAGACATAAATCGCCACCGTTAAAGTAACATACCGCCCTCAAACTTGTACACTAGGCATAAAATGACCACCGTTAAAGTAACATACTGCCCTCACACGAGTCAACTGCACATAAATCTCTACCGTTAAAGATTATTATTAGTGGGCACCGTAATAATATTACCGTGCCCATTTCTCTTTGTCTAATTTGCAAAACATTTTTAAAGCGCCGGATCTCCGCGAATACTTTTAGGAGGCATCCTCGACGGTGCTGCTGGTGCAAACTAAAACTCTGTGACTAATTTATTCGAGAAGAAATGGGTGTTCTTTGGGCAGAGAAAATTGCGTCGCTTTATGGCGAAAAATGGCTAATTCACCCAGTTTTGAAAATGGAGCTTTTCCCCCACACAGAAACGCTCTTTGTTGGATCCTGATCTATCTTTTTTGTACAGCCGAAAACCGTATAAAAGCATAACTTGTTTGACCAAATATTAAAATATCTACAATATCTAGCCTTGTAGACATAAATCGCCACCGTTAAAGTAACATACCGCCGGAACACGGGCCCTCTCCGCGAATACTTTAAGGGGCATCCTCGACGGTGCTGCTGGTGCAAACTAAAACTCTGTAATTCACCCGGTTTTGAGAATGGAGCTTTTTCCCACACAGAAACGCTCTTTGTTGGATCCTAATCTATCTTTTTTGTACAGCCGAAAACCGTATAAAAGCATGACTTGTTTGACCCAAATATTAAAATATGTACAAGGCTATAAGCCTTTGTAGACTATAGCCTTGTAGACATAAATCGCCACCGTTAAAGTAACATACCGCCCTCAAACTTGTACACTAGGCATAAAATGACCACCGTTAAAGTAACATACTGCCCTCACACGAGTCAACTGCACATAAATCTCTACCGTTAAAGATTATTATAAGTGGGCACCGTAATAATATTACCGTGCCCATTTCTCTTTGTCTAATTTTCAAAACATTTTTTAAGCGCCGGATCTCCGCGAATACTTTTAGGGGGCATCCTCGACGGTGCTGCTGGTGCAAACTAAAACTCTGTAACTAATTTATTTGAGAAAAATGGGTGTTCTTTGGGCAGAGAAAATTGCGTCGCTTTATGGCGAAAAATGGCTAATTCACCCAGTTTTGAGAATGGAGCTTTTTCCCACACAGAAACGCTCTTTGTTGGATCCTAATCTATCCTTTTTTAACAGCCGAAAACCGTATAAAAGCATAACTTGTTTGACCAAATATTAAAATATCTACAATATCTAGCCTTGTAGACATAAATCGCCACCGTTAAAGTAACATACCGCCCGAACACGGGCCCTCTCCGCGAATACTTTTAAGGGGCATCCTCGACGGTGCTGCTGGTGCAAACTAAAACTCTGTAATTCACCCAGTTTTGAGAATGGAGTTTTTCCCACACAGAAACGCTCTTTGTTGGATCCTGATCTATCTTTTTTGTACAGCCGAAAACCGTATAAAAGCATAACTTGTTTGACCAAATATTAAAATATCTACAATATCTAGCCTTGTAGACATAAGTCGCCACCGTTAAAGTAACATACTGCCCTCACACGAGTCAACTGCACACAAATCTCCACCGTTAAAGATTATTATAAGTGGGCACCATAATAATTTTACGGTGCAAATTTTTCTTTGTCTAATTTTCAAAACATTTTTTAAGCGCCGGATCTCCGCGAATACATTGAGGGGGCATCCTCGACGGTGCTGCTGGTGCAAACTAAAACTCTGTAACTAATTTATTCGAGGAGAAATGGGTGTTCTTTGGGCAGAGAAATTTGCGTCGTTTTTTGGCGAAAAATGCCTAATTCACCCAGTTTTGAGAATGGAGCTTTTTCCCACACAGAAACGCTCTTTGTTGGATCCTGATCTATCTTTTTTTACAGCCGAAAACCATATAAAAGCATAACTTGTTTGACCCAAATATTAAAATATCTACAATATCTAGCCTTGTAGACACAAATCGCCACCGTTAAAGTAACATACCGCCCTCACACTTGTCCACTAGGAATAAAATGACCACCGTTAAAGTAACATACCGCCCTCACTCGAGTCAACTGCACATAAATCTCCACCGTTAAAGATTATTATTACTGGGCACCGTAAAAATATTATGGTGCCCATTTTTCGTTGTATAATTTTCAAAAAAAATTTTAAGCACCGGATCTCCGCAAATACTTTTAGGGGGCAACCTCGACGGTGCTGCTGGTGCAAACTAAAACTCTGTAACTAATTTATTCGATGAGAAATGGGTGTTCTTTGGGCAGAGAAATTTGCGTCGCTTTTTGGCGAAAAATGCCTAATTCACCCAGTTTTGAGAATGGAGCATTTTCCCATACAGAAACGCTCTGTGTTGGATCCTGATCTATCTTTTTTGTACAGCCGAAAACCGTATAAAAGCATGACTTGTTTGACCCAAATATTAAAATATCTACAATATCTAGCCTTGTAGACAAATCGCCACCGTTAAAGAAACATACCGCCCTAACACAGGCCCTCTCCGCGAATACTTTTAAGGGGCATCCTCGACGGTGCCGGTGCAAACTAAAACTCTGCAATTCACCCAGTTTTGAGAAAGGAGCTTTTTCCCACATATACGCTCTTTGTTGGATCCTAATCTATCTTTTTTGTACAGCCGACACCCAGAACTACGATGCCACAACCACGCAAACGTGCCGTGGTTGTGGCTTCATACATCCGTTGCAATGTGCGTGGTTGTGGAAAGGAATTGGGCTTCATACGTCTGTTCGTGCGTGCAGGGTGCACCACACTAAATAAACTCACATAGCAACCAACGCTAAATGCTAAATATTCATAATACTCAACAAATATTTCAAAGTCTCTCAGCCTCTTGAAAACCAACCAGATATATTTCCAGACAACTAAACTTTAGCTTTCTTTTCAATTTTTTGGCAGGTCAGCCGATTGGAATTTTTGATAATTATTACCCTAGAAGAAGAAAAAAAAACACCTGCTTTTTCACAAACCGACTTGCTGCCAGTTTTCATCGAGGCACCTCTAATTCCCAAGCCATAGGACCAACTTTAACGCCTAAATTGATCAAATCTCCTCAAAAGCTGAAGCACAGACCCGTCAGGTTCTGGTAGATTGTTATAATTACACAGTCTATTAATTGCATGACCCCCAGAACTACGATGCCACAACCACGCAAACGTGCCGTGGTTGTGGCTTCATACATCCGTTGCAATGTGCGTGGTTGTGGAAAGAAATTGTGCTTCATACGTCTGTTCGTGCCTGCAGGGTGCACCACACTAAATAGACTCACATAGCAACCAACGCTAAATGCTAAATATTCATAATACTCAACAAATATTTCAAAGTCTCTCAGCCTCTTGAAAACCAACCAGATATATTTCCAGACAACTAAACTTAAGATTTCTTTTAAATTTTTTGGCAGGTCAGCCGATTGGAATTTTTGATAATTATTACCCTAGAAGAAACAAAAAACAACAAAAACGTGCTTTTTCACAAACCGACTTGCTGCCAGTTTTCATCGAGGCACCTCTAATTCCCAAGCCAAATAGGACCAACTTTAACGCCTAAATTTATCAAATCTCATCAAAAGTTGAAGCACAGAGCCCTCAGGTTCTGGTAGATTGTTATAATTACACAGTCTATTAATTGCATGACCCCCAGAACTACGATGCCACAACCACGCAAACGTGCCGTGGTGGAGGCTTCATACATCTGTTGCAATGTGCGTGGTTGTGGAAAGGAATTGGACTTGATACGTCTGTTCGTGCGTGCAGGGTGCACCACACTAAATAAACTCACATAGCAACCAACGCTAAACGCTTAATATTCAAAAATGCTCAAAAAATATTTCAAAGTCTCTCAGCCTCTTGAAAACAAATCAGATATAATTCCCTACAACTAAACTTCTAAATTCTTTTCAATTTTTCGGCAGGTCAGCCGTTTGGAATTTTCGATAATTTTTTTTACCCGAGAAGAAAGAAAAAAACAAAATGTGCTTTTTCACAAGCCGACTTGCTGCCAGTTTTCATCGAGGCACTGCTCTAATTCCCAAGCCAAATAGGACCAACTTTAACGCCTAAATTTATCAAATCTCCTCAAAAGTTGAAGCACAGAGCCCTCATGTTCTGGTAGATTGTTATAATTACACAGTCTATTAATTGCATGACCCCCAGAACGTTATTTTTACGATGCCACAACCACGCAAACGTGCCGTGGTTGTGGCTTCATACATCCGTTGCAATGTGCATGGTTGTGGAAAGGAATTGGGCTTCATACGTCTGTTCGTGCGTGCAGGGTGCACCACACTAAATAAACTCACATAGCAACCAACGCTAAATGCTAAATATTCAAAAATGCTCAAAAAACATTTCAAAGTCTCTCAGCCTCTTGAAAACCAATCAGATATATTTCCCGACAACTAAACGCAAGATTTCTTTTCAATTTTTCGGCAGGTCAGCCGTTTGGAATTTTCGATAAGTTTTTTACCCCAGAAGAAATGAAAAAAAAAGTGCTTTTTCACGAGCCGACTTGCTGCCAGTTTTCATCGAGGCACTGCTCTAATTCCCAAGCCAATTAGGACGAACTTTAATGCCTAAATTTATCAAATCTCCTCAAAAGTTGAAGCACAGAGCCCTCATGTTCTGGTAGATTGTTATAATTACACAGTCTATTAATTGCATGACCCCCAGAACGTTATTTTTACGATGCCACAACCACGCAAACGTGCCGTGGTTGTGGCTTCATACATCCGTTGCAATGTGCATGGTTGTGGAAAGGAATTGGGCTTCATACGTCTGTTCGTGCGTGCAGGGTGCACCACACTAAATAAACTCACATAGCAACCAACGCTAAATGCTAAATATTCAAAAATGCTCAAAAAATATTTCAAAGTCTCTCAGCCTCTTGAAAACAAATCAGATATATTTCCCGACAACTAAACGCAAGATTTCTTTTCAATTTTTCGGCAGGTCAGCCGTTTGGAATTTTCAATATTTTTTTACCCCAGAAGAAAAAAAACCCAAAATGTGCTTTTTCACAAGCCGACTTGCTGCCAGTTTTCATCGAGGCACTGCTCTAATTCCCAAGCCAAATAGGACCAACTTTAACGCCTAAATTTATCAAATCTCCTCAAAAGTTGAAGCACAGAGCCCTCATGTTCTGGTAGATTGTTATAATTACACAGTCTATTAATTGCATGACCCCAGAACGTTATTTTTACGATGCCACAACCACGCAAACGTGCCGTGGTTGTGGCTTCATACATCCGTTGCAATGTGCATGGTTGTGGAAAGGAATTGGGCTTCATACGTCTGTTCGTGCGTGCAGGGTGCACCACACTAAATAAACTCACATAGCAACCAACGCTAAATGCTAAATATTCAAAAATGCTCAAAAAATATTTCAAAGTCTCTCAGCCTCTTGAAAACCAATCAGATATATTTCCCGACAACTAAACGCAAGATTTCTTTTCAATTTTTCGGCAGGTCAGCCGTTTGGAATTTTCGATAATTGTTTTACCCCAGAAGAAAAAAATACGACAAAATGTGCTTTTTCACAAGCCGACTTGCTGCCAGTTTTCATCGAGGCACTGCTCTAATTCCCAAGCCAAATAGGACCAACTTTAACGCCTAAATTTATCAAATCTCCTCAAAAGTTGAAGCACAGAGCCCTCATGTTCTGGTAGATTGTTATAATTACACAGTCTATTAATTGCATGACCCCCAGAACGTTATTTTACGATGCCACAACCACGCAAACGTGCCGTGGTTGTGGCTTCATACATCCGTTGCAATGTGCATGGTTGTGGAAAGGAATTGGGCTTCATACGTCTGTTCGTGCGTGCAGGGTGCACCACACTAAATAAACTCACATAGCAACCAACGCTAAACGCTAAATATTCAAAAATGCTCAAAAAATATTTCAAAGTCTCTCAGCCTCTTGAAAACCAATCAGATATATTTCCCGACAACTAAACTTAAGATTTCTTTTCAATTTTTTGGCAGGTCAGCCGTTTGGAATTTTCGATATTTTTTTACCCCAGAAGAAAAAAATCAAAATGTGCTTTTTCACAAGCCGACTTGCTGCCAGTTTTCATCGAGGCACTGCTCTAATTCCCAAGCCAAATAGGACCAACTTTAACGCCTAAATTTATCAAATCTCCTCAAAAGTTGAAGCACAGAGCCCTCATGTTCTGGTAGATTGTTATAATTACACAGTCTATTCATTGCATGACCCCAGAACGTTATTTTTACGATGCCACAACCACGCAAACGTGCCGTGGTTGTGGCTTCATACATCCGTTGCAATGTGCATGGTTGTGGAAAGGAATTGGGCTTCATACGTCTGTTCGTGCGTGCAGGGTGCACCACACTAAATAAACTCACATAGCAACCAACGCTAAATGCTAAATATTCAAAAATGCTCAAAAAATATTTCAAAGTCTCTCAGCCTCTTGAAAACCAATCAGATATATTTCCCGACAACTAAACTTAAGATTTCTTTTCAATTTTTCGGCAGGTCAGCCGTTTGGAATTTTCGATAATTTTTTACCCCAGAAGAAAAAAAAACCAAAATGTGCTTTTTCACAAGCCGACTTGCTGCCAGTTTTCATCGAGGCACTGCTCTAATTCCCAGGCCAAATAGGACCAACTTTAACGCCTAAATTTATCAAATCTCCTCAAAAGTTGAAGCACAGAGCCCTCATGTTCTGGTAGATTGTTATAATTACACAGTCTATTAATTGCATGACCCCAGAACGTTATTTTTACGATGCCACAACCACGCAAACGTGCCGTGGTTGTGGCTTCATACATCCGTTGCAATGTGCATGGTTGTGGAAAGGAATTGGGCTTCATACGTCTGTTCGTGCGTGCAGGGTGCACCACACTAAATAAACTCACATAGCAACCAACGCTAAATGCTAAATATTCAAAAATGCTCAAAAAATATTTCAAAGTCTCTCAGCCTCTTGAAAACCAATCAGATATATTTCCCGACAACTAAACGCAAGATTTCTTTTCAATTTTTCGGCAGGTCAGCCGTTTGGAATTTTCGATAATTTTTTTACCCCAGAAGAAAAAAAACCCAAAATGTGCTTTTTCACAAGCCGACTTGCTGCCAGTTTTCATCGAGGCACTGCTCTAATTCCCAAGCCAAATAGGACCAACTTTAACGCCTAAATTTATCAAATCTCCTCAAAAGTTGAAGCACAGAGCCCTCATGTTCTGGTAGATTGTTATAATTACACAGTCTATTAATTGCATGACCCCCAGAACGTTATTTTTACGATGCCACAACCACGCAAACGTGCCGTGGTTGTGGCTTCATACATCCGTTGCAATGTGCATGGTTGTGGAAAGGAATTGGGCTTCATACGTCTGTTCGTGCGTGCAGGGTGCACCACACTAAATAAACTCACATAGCAACCAACGCTAAATGCTAAATATTCAAAAATGCTCAAAAAATATTTCAAAGTCTCTCAGCCTCTTGAAAACCAATCAGATATATTTCCCGACAACTAAACGCAAGATTTCTTTTCAATTTTTCGGCAGGTCAGCCGTTTGGAATTTTCGATAATTTTTTACCCCAGAAGAAAAAAAAACCAAAATGTGCTTTTTCACAAGCCGACTTGCTGCCAGTTTTCATCGAGGCACTGCTCTAATTCCCAAGCCAAATAGGACCAACTTTAACGCCTAAATTTATCAAATCTCCTCAAAAGTTGAAGCACAGAGCCCTCATGTTCTGGTAGATTGTTATAATTACACAGTCTATTGATTGCATGACCCCAGAACGTTATTTTTACGATGCCACAACCACGCAAACGTGCCGTGGTTGTGGCTTCATACATCCGTTGCAATGTGCATGGTTGTGGAAAGGAATTGGGCTTCATACGTCTGTTCGTGCGTGCAGGGTGCACCACACTAAATAAACTCACATAGCAACCAACGCTAAATGCTAAATATTCAAAAATGCTCAAAAAATATTTCAAAGTCTCTCAGCCTCTTGAAAACCAATCAGATATATTTCCCGACAACTAAACGCAAGATTTCTTTTCAATTTTTCGGCAGGTCAGCCGTTTGGAATTTTCGATAATTTTTTTACCCCAGAAGAAAAAAAAACCCAAAATGTGCTTTTTCACAAGCCGACTTGCTGCCAGTTTTCATCGAGGCACTGCTCTAATTCCCAAGCCAAATAGGACCAACTTTAACGCCTAAATTTATCAAATCTCCTCAAAAGTTGAAGCACAGAGCCCTCATGTTCTGGTAGATTGTTATAATTACACAGTCTATTAATTGCATGACCCCAGAACGTTATTTTTACGATGCCACAACCACGCAAACGTGCCGTGGTTGTGGCTTCATACATCCGTTGCAATGTGCATGGTTGTGGAAAGGAATTGGGCTTCATACGTCTGTTCGTGCGTGCAGGGTGCACCACACTAAATAAACTCACATAGCAACCAACGCTAAATGCTAAATATTCAAAAATGCTCAAAAAATATTTCAAAGTCTCTCAGCCTCTTGAAAACCAATCAGATATATTTCCCGACAACTAAACGCAAGATTTCTTTTCAATTTTTCGGCAGGTCAGCCGTTTGGAATTTTCGATAATTTTTTTACCCCAGAAGAAAAAAAAACAAAATGTGCTTTTTCACAAGCCGACTTGCTGCCAGTTTTCATCGAGGCACTGCTCTAATTCCCAAGCCAAATAGGACCAACTTTAACGCCTAAATTTATCAAATCTCCTCAAAAGTTGAAGCACAGAGCCCTCATGTTCTGGTAGATTGTTATAATTACACAGTCTATTAATTGCATGACCCCCAGAACGTTATTTTTACGATGCCACAACCACGCAAACGTGCCGTGGTTGTGGCTTCATACATCCGTTGCAATGTGCATGGTTGTGGAAAGGAATTGGGCTTCATACGTCTGTTCGTGCGTGCAGGGTGCACCACACTAAATAAACTCACATAGCAACCAACGCTAAACGCTAAATATTCAAAAATGCTGAAAAATATTTCTAAATCCCTCCGCCTCTTGAAAACCAATCAGATATATTTCCCGACAACTAATCGCAAGATTTCTTTTCAATTTTTCGGCAGGTCAGCCGTTTGGAATTTTCGATAATTTTTTTACCCCAGAAGAAAAAAAACCCAAAATGTGCTTTTTCACAAGCCGACTTGCTGCCAGTTTTCATCGAGGCACTGCTCTAATTCCCAAGCCAAATAGGACCAACTTTAACGCCTAAATTTATCAAATCTCCTCAAAAGTTGAAGCACAGAGCCCTCATGTTCTGGTAGATTGTTATAATTACACAGTCTATTAATTGCATGACCCCAGAACGTTATTTTTACGATGCCACAACCACGCAAACGTGCCGTGGTTGTGGCTTCATACATCCGTTGCAATGTGCATGGTTGTGGAAAGGAATTGGGCTTCATACGTCTGTTCGTGCGTGCAGGGTGCACCACACTAAATAAACTCACATAGCAACCAACGCTAAATGCTAAATATTCAAAAATGCTCAAAAAATATTTCAAAGTCTCTCAGCCTCTTGAAAACCAATCAGATATATTTCCCGACAACTAAACGCAAGATTTCTTTTCAATTTTTCGGCAGGTCAGCCGTTTGGAATTTTCGATAATTTTTTTACCCCAGAAGAAAAAAAACCAAAATGTGCTTTTTCACAAGCCGACTTGCTGCCAGTTTTCATCGAGGCACTGCTCTAATTCCCAAGCCAAATAGGACCAACTTTAACGCCTAAATTTATCAAATCTCCTCAAAAGTTGAAGCACAGAGCCCTCATGTTCTGGTAGATTGTTATAATTACACAGTCTATTAATTGCATGACCCCAGAACGTTATTTTTACGATGCCACAACCACGCAAACGTGCCGTGGTTGTGGCTTCATACATCCGTTGCAATGTGCATGGTTGTGGAAAGGAATTGGGCTTCATACGTCTGTTCGTGCGTGCAGGGTGCACCACACTAAATAAACTCACATAGCAACCAACGCTAAATGCTAAATATTCAAAAATGCTCAAAAAATATTTCAAAGTCTCTCAGCCTCTTGAAAACCAATCAGATATATTTCCCGACAACTAAACGCAAGATTTCTTTTCAATTTTTCGGCAGGTCAGCCGTTTGGAATTTTCGATAATTTTTTACCCCAGAAGAAAAAAAACCAAAATGTGCTTTTTCACAAGCCGACTTGCTGCCAGTTTTCATCGAGGCACTGCTCTAATTCCCAAGCCAAATAGGACCAACTTTAACGCCTAAATTTATCAAATCTCCTCAAAAGTTGAAGCACAGAGCCCTCATGTTCTGGTAGATTGTTATAATTACACAGTCTATTAATTGCATGACCCCAGAACGTTATTTTTACGATGCCACAACCACGCAAACGTGCCGTGGTTGTGGCTTCATACATCCGTTGCAATGTGCATGGTTGTGGAAAGGAATTGGGCTTCATACGTCTGTTCGTGCGTGCAGGGTGCACCACACTAAATAAACTCACATAGCAACCAACGCTAAATGCTAAATATTCAAAAATGCTCAAAAAATATTTCAAAGTCTCTCAGCCTCTTGAAAACCAATCAGATATATTTCCCGACAACTAAACGCAAGATTTCTTTTCAATTTTTCGGCAGGTCAGCCGTTTGGAATTTTCGTTAAATTTTTTACCCCAGAAGAAAAAAAAACCCAAAATGTGCTTTTTCACAAGCCGACTTGCTGCCAGTTTTCATCGAGGCACTGCTCTAATTCCCAAGCCAAATAGGACCAACTTTAACGCCTAAATTTATCAAATCTCCTCAAAAGTTGAAGCACAGAGCCCTCATGTTCTGGTAGATTGTTATAATTACACAGTCTATTAATTGCATGACCCCAGAACGTTATTTTTACGATGCCACAACCACGCAAACGTGCCGTGGTTGTGGCTTCATACATCCGTTGCAATGTGCATGGTTGTGGAAAGGAATTGGGCTTCATACGTCTGTTCGTGCGTGCAGGGTGCACCACACTAAATAAACTCACATAGCAACCAACGCTAAACGCTTAATATTCAAAAATGCTGAAAAATATTTCAAAATCCCTCAGCCTCTTGAAAACCAATCAGATATATTTCCCGACAACTAAACGCAAGATTTCTTTTAAATTTTTCGGCAGGTCAGCCGTGTGGAATTTTCGATAATTTTTTTAACCCAGAAGAAAAAAAAACCAAAATGTGCTTTTTCACAAGCCGACTTGCTGCCAGTTTTCATCGAGGCACTGCTCTAATTCCCAAGCCAAATAGGACCAACTTTAACGCCTAAATTTATCAAATCTCCTCAAAAGTTGAAGCACAGAGCCCTCATGTTCTGGTAGATTGTTATAATTACACAGTCTATTAATTGCATGACCCCAGAACGTTATTTTTACGATGCCACAACCACGCAAACGTGCCGTGGTTGTGGCTTCATACATCCGTTGCAATGTGCATGGTTGTGGAAAGGAATTGGGCTTCATACGTCTGTTCGTGCGTGCAGGGTGCACCACACTAAATAAACTCACATAGCAACCAACGCTAAACGCTAAATATTCAAAATTGCTCAAAAATATTTCAAAGTCTCTCAGCCTCTTGAAAACCAATCAGATATATTTCCCGACAACTAAACTTAAGATTTCTTTTCAATTTTTCGGCAGGTCAGCCGTGTGGAATTTTCGATAATTTTTTTACCCCAGAAGAAAAAAAAACAAAATGTGCTTTTTCACAAGCCGACTTGCTGCCAGTTTTCATCGAGGCACTGCTCTAATTCCCAAGCCAAATAGGACCAACTTTAACGCCTAAATTTATCAAATCTCCTCAAAAGTTGAAGCACAGAGCCCTCATGTTCTGGTAGATTGTTATAATTACACAGTCTATTAATTGCATGACCCCCAGAACGTTATTTTTACGATGCCACAACCACGCAAACGTGCCGTGGTTGTGGCTTCATACATCCGTTGCAATGTGCATGGTTGTGGAAAGGAATTGGGCTTCATACGTCTGTTCGTGCGTGCAGGGTGCACCACACTAAATAAACTCACATAGCAACCAACGCTAAACGCTAAATATTCAAAAATGCTCAAAAAATATTTCAAAGTCTCTCAGCCTCTTGAAAACCAATCAGATATATTTCCCGACAACTAAACTTAAGATTTCTTTTCAATTTTTCGGCAGGTCAGCCGTTTGGAATTTTCGATAATTTTTTTACCCCAGAAGAAAAAAAACCAAAATGTGCTTTTTCACAAGCCGACTTGCTGCCAGTTTTCATCGAGGCACTGCTCTAATTCCCAAGCCAAATAGGACCAACTTTAACGCCTAAATTTATCAAATCTCCTCAAAAGTTGAAGCACAGAGCCCTCATGTTCTGGTAGATTGTTATAATTACACAGTCTATTAATTGCATGACCACCAGAACGTTATTTTTACGATGCCACAACCACGCAAACGTGCCGTGGTTGTGGCTTCATACATCCGTTGCAATGTGCATGGTTGTGGAAAGGAATTGGGCTTCATACGTCTGTTCGTGCGTGCAGGGTGCACCACACTAAATAAACTCACATAGCAACCAACGCTTAACGCTAAATATTCAAAAATGCTCAAAAAATATTTAAAAGTCTCTCAGCCTCTTGAAAACCAATCAGATATATTTCCCGACAACTAAACTTAAGATTTCTTTTCAATTTTTCGGCAGGTCAGCCGTGTGGAATTTTCGATAATTTTGTTTACCCCAGAAGAAAGTAAAAACCAAAATGTGCTTTTTCACAAGCCGACTTGCTGCCAGTTTTCATCGAGGCACTGCTCTAATTCCCAGGCCAAATAGGACCAACTTTAACGCCTAAATTTATCAAATCTCCTCAAAAGTTGAAGCACAGAGCCCTCATGTTCTGGTAGATTGTTATAATTACACAGTCTATTAATTGCATGACCCCCAGAACGTTATTTTTACGATGCCACAACCACGCAAACGTGCCGTGGTTGTGGCTTCATACATCCGTTGCAATGTGCATGGTTGTGGAAAGGAATTGGGCTTCATACGTCTGTTCGTGCGTGCAGGGTGCACCACACTAAATAAACTCACATAGCAACCAACGCTAAACGCTAAATATTCAAAAATGCTCAAAAAATATTTCAAAGTCTCTCAGCCTCTTGAAAACCAATCAGATATATTTCCCGACAACTAAACGCAAGATTTCTTTTCAATTTTTCGGCAGGTCAGCCGTTTGGAATTTTCGATAATTTTTTTACCCCAGAAGAAAAAAAAAACCCAAAATGTGCTTTTTCACAAGCCGACTTGCTGCCAGTTTTCATCGAGGCACTGCTCTAATTCCCAAGCCAAATAGGACCAACTTTAACGCCTAAATTTATCAAATCTCCTCAAAAGTTGAAGCACAGAGCCCTCATGTTCTGGTAGATTGTTATAATTACACAGTCTATTAATTGCATGACCCCCAGAACGTTATTTTTACGATGCCACAACCACGCAAACGTGCCGTGGTTGTGGCTTCATACATCCGTTGCAATGTGCATGGTTGTGGAAAGGAATTGGGCTTCATACGTCTGTTCGTGCGTGCAGGGTGCACCACACTAAATAAACTCACATAGCAACCAACGCTAAATGCTAAATATTCAAAAATGCTCAACAAATATTCCAAAGTCTCTCAGCCTCTTGAAAACAAACCAGATATATTTCCCGACAACTAAACTTTAGATTTCTTTTCAATTTTTCGGCAGGTCAGCCGTGTGGAATTTTCGATAATTTTTTTACACCAGAAGAAAAAAATTTTTAAAAATGTGCTTTTTCACAAGCCGACTTGCTGCCAGTTTTCATCGAGGCACTGCTCTAATTCCCAGGCCAAATAGGACCAACTTTAACGCCTAAATTTATCAAATCTCCTCAAAAGTTGAAGCACAGAGCCCTCATGTTCTGGTAGATTGTTATAATTACACAGTCTATTAATTGCATGACCCCCAGAACGTTATTTTTACGATGCCACAACCACGCAAACGTGCCGTGGTTGTGGCTTCATACATCCGTTGCAATGTGCATGGTTGTGGAAAGGAATTGGGCTTCATACGTCTGTTCGTGCGTGCAGGGTGCACCACACTAAATAAACTCACATAGCAACCAACGCTAAATGCTAAATATTCAAAAATGCTCAAAAATATTTCAAAGTCTCTCAGCCTCTTGAAAACCAATCAGATATATTTCCCGACAACTAATCGCAAGATTTCCTTTAAATTTTTCTGCATGTCATAGGTTTGGAATTTTCGTTAATTTTTTACCCCAGAAGAAAGAAAAAACAAAATGTGCTTTTTCACAAGCCGACTTGCTGCCAGTTTTCATCGAGGCACTGCTCTAATTCCCAAGCCAAATAGGACCAACTTTAACGCCTAAATTTATCAAATCTCCTCAAAAGTTGAAGCACAGAGCCCTCATGTTCTGGTAGATTGTTATAATTACACAGTCTATTAATTGCATGGACCCCAGAACGTTATTTTTACGATGCCACAACCACGCAAACGTGCCGTGGTTGTGGCTTCAAACATCCGTTGCAATGTGCATGGTTGTGGAAAGGAATTGGGCTCCATACGTCTGTTCGTGCGTGCAGGGTGCACCACACTAAATCAACTCACATAACAACCAACGCTAAATGCTAAATATTCAAAAATGCTCAAAAACATTTCAAAGTCTCTCAGCCTCATGAAAACCAATAAAGATATATTTCACGACAACTAAACGCAAGATTTCTTTTCAATTTTTCGGCAGGTCAGCCGTTTGGAATTTTCATAAATATTTTTACCCCAGAAGAAAGAAAAACCCAAAATGTGCTTTTTCACAAGCCGACTTGCTGCCAGTTTTCATCGAGGCACTGCTCTAATTCCCAAGCCAATTAGGACCAACTTTAATGCCTAAATTTATCAAATCTCCTCAAAAGTTGAAGCACAGAGCCCTCATATTCTGGTAGATTGTTATAATTACACAGTCTATAAATTGCATGACCCCCAGAACGTTATTTTTACGATGCCACAACCACGCAAACGTGCCGTGGTTGTGGCTTCATACATCCGTTGCAATGTGCATGGTTGTGGAAAGGAATTGGGCTTCATACGTCTGTTCGTTCGTGCAGGGTGCACCACACTAAATAAACTCACATAGCAACCAACGCTGAACGCTAAATATTCAAAAATGCTCCAAAAATATTTCAAAGTCTCTCAGCCTCTTGAAAACCAATCAGATATATTTCCCGACAACTAAACGCAAGATTTCTTTTCAAATTTTCGGCAGGTCAGCCGTTTGGAATTTTCGATAATTTGTTTACCCCAGAAGAAAAAAAACCAAAATGTGCTTTTTCACAAGCCGACTTGCTGCCAGTTTTCATCGAGGCACTGCTCTAATTCCCAAGCCAAATAGGACCAACTTTAACGCCTAAATTTATCAAATCTCCTCAAAAGTTGAAGCACAGAGCCCTCATGTTCTGGAAGATTGTTATAATTACACAGTCTATTAATTGCATGACCCCCAGAACGTTATTTTTTACAATGGCACAACCACGCAAACGTGCCGTGGTTGTGGCTTCATACATCCGTTGCAATGTGCATGGTTGTGGAAAGGAATTGGGCTTCATACGTCTGTTTGTGCGTGCAGGGTGCACCACACTAAATAAACTCACACAGCAACCAACGCTAAACGCTTAATATTCAAAAATGCTCAAAAAATATTTCAAAGTCTCTCAGCCTCTTGAAAACAAATCAAATATATTTCCCTACAACTAAACTTAAGAATTCTTTTTCAATTTTTCGGCAGGTCAGCCGTGTGGAATTTTCGATAATTTTTTTACCCGAGAAGAAAGAAAAAAACAAAATGTGCTTTTTCACAAGCCGACTTGCTGCCAGTTTTCATCGAGGCACTGCTCTAACTCCCAGGCCAAATAGGACCAACTTTAACGCCTAAATTTATCAAATCTCCTCAAAAGTTGAAGCACAGAGCCCTCATGTTCTGGTAGATTGTTATAATTACACAGTCTATTACTTGCATGACCCCCAGAACGTTATTTTTACGATGCCACAACCACGCAAACGTGCCGTGGTTGTGGCTTCATACATCCGTTGCAATGTGCGTGGTTGTGGAAAGGAATTGGGCTTCATACGTCTGTTCGTGTGTGCAGGGTGCACCACACTAAATAAACTCACGTAGCAACCAACGCTAAATGCTAAATATTCAAAAATGCTCAAAAAATATTTCAAAGTCTCTCAGCCTCTTGAAAACCAATCAGATATATTTCCAGACAACTAAACTTAAGATTTCTTTTCAATTTTTTGGCAGGTCAGCCGATTGGAATTTTTGATAATTATTACCCTAGAAGAAAAAAAAACAACCAAAACGTGCTTTTTCGCAAACCGACTTGCTGCCAGTTTTCATCGAGGCACCTCTGATTCCCAAGCCAAATAGGACCAACTTTAACGCCTAAATTTATCAAATCTCCTCAAAAGTTGAAGCACAGAGCCCTCAGGTTCTGGTAGATTGTTATAATTACACAGTCTATTAATTGCATGACCCCCAGAACTACGATGCCACAACCACGCAAACGTGCCGTGGTTGTGGCTTCATACATCCGTTGCAATGTGCATGGTTGTGGAAAGGAATTGGGCTTCATACGTCTGTTCGTGCGTGCAGCGTGCACCACACTAAATCAACTCACATAGCAACCAACGCTAAACGCTTAATATTCAAAAATGCTCAAAAAATATTTCAAAGTCTCTCAGCCTCTTGAAAACAAATCAGATATAATTCCCTACAACTAAACTTAAGAATTCTTTTCAATTTTTCGGCAGGTCAGCCGTGTGGAATTTTCGATAATTTTTTTACCCGAGAAGAAAGAAAAAACCAAAATGTGCTTTTTCACAAGCCGACTTGCTGCCAGTTTTCATCGAGGCACTGCTCTAACTCCCAGGCCAAATAGGACCAACTTTAACGCCTAAATTTATCAAATCTCCTCAAAAGTTGAAGCACAGAGCCCTCATGTTCTGGTAGATTGTTATAATTACACAGTCTATTACTTGCATGACCCCAGAACGTTATTTTTACGATGCCACAACCACGCAAACGTGCCGTGGTTGTGGCTTCATACATCCGTTGCAATGTGCATGGTTGTGGAAAGGAATTGGGCTTCATACGTCTGTTCGTGCGTGCAGGGTGCACCACACTAAATAAACTCACATAGCAACCAACGCTAAACGCTAAATATTCAAAAATGCTCAAAAAATATTTCAAAGTCTCTCAGCCTCTTGAAAACCAATCAGATATATTTCCCGACAACTAAACGCAAGATTTCTTTTCAATTTTTCGGCAGGTCAGCCGTTTGGAATTTTCGATAATTTGTTTACCCCAGAAGAAAAAAAAACAAAATGTGCTTTTTCACAAGCCGACTTGCTGCCAGTTTTCATCGAGGCACTGCTCTAATTCCCAAGCCAAATAGGACCAACTTTAACGCCTAAATTTATCAAATCTCCTCAAAAGTTGAAGCACAGAGCCCTCATGTTCTGGTAGATTGTTATAATTACACAGTCTATTAATTGCATGACCCCCAGAACGTTATTTTTACGATGCCACAACCACGCAAACGTGCCGTGGTTGTGGCTTCAAACATCCGTTGCAATGTGCATGGTTGTGGAAAGGAATTGGGCTCCATACGTCTGTTCGTGCGTGCAGGGTGCACCACACTAAATCAACTCACATAACAACCAACGCTAAATGCTAAATATTCAAAAATGCTCAAAAAACATTTCAAAGTCTCTCAGCCTCATGAAAACCAATAAAGATATATTTCACGACAACTAAACGCAAGATTTCTTTTCAATTTTTCGGCAGGTCAGCCGTTTGGAATTTTCATAAATTTTTTTACCCCAGAAGAAAGAAAAACCCAAAATGTGCTTTTTCACAAGCCGACTTGCTGCCAGTTTTCATCGAGGCACTGCTCTAATTCCCAAGCCAATTAGGACCAACTTTAATGCCTAAATTTATCAAATCTCCTCAAAAGTTGAAGCACAGAGCCCTCATATTCTGGTAGATTGTTATAATTACACAGTCTATAAATTGCATGACCCCCAGAACGTTATTTTTACGATGCCACAACCACGCAAACGTGCCGTGGTTGTGGCTTCATACATCCGTTGCAATGTGCATGGTTGTGGAAAGGAATTGGGCTTCATACGTCTGTTCGTTCGTGCAGGGTGCACCACACTAAATAAACTCACGTAGCAACCAACGCTGAACGCTAAATATTCAAAAATGCTCAAAAAATATTTCAAAGTCTCTCAGCCTCTTGAAAACCAATCAGATATATTTCCCGACAACTAAACGCAAGATTTCTTTTCAAATTTTCGGCAGGTCAGCCGTTTGGAATTTTCGATAATTTGTTTACCCCAGAAGAAAAAAACAAAAACAAAATGTGCTTTTTCACAAGCCGACTTGCTGCCAGTTTTCATCGAGGCACTGCTCTAATTCCCAAGCCAAATAGGACCAACTTTAACGCCTAAATTTATCAAATCTCCTCAAAAGTTGAAGCACAGAGCCCTCATGTTCTGGAAGATTGTTATAATTACACAGTCTATTAATTGCATGACCCCCAGAACGTTATTTTTACGATGCCACAACCACGCAAACGTGCCGTGGTTGTGGCTTCATACATCCGTTGCAATGTGCATGGTTGTGGAAAGGAATTGGGCTTCATACGTCTGTTCGTGCGTGCAGGGTGCACCACACTAAATAAACTCACATAGCAACCAACGCTAAACGCTTAATATTCAAAAATGCTCAAAAAATATTTCAAAGTCTCTCAGCCTCTTGAAAACAAATCAGATATATTTCCCTACAACTAAACTTAAGAATTCTTTTCAATTTTTCGGCAGGTCAGCCGTGTGGAATTTTCGATAATTTTTTTACCCGAGAAGAAAGAAAAACCCAAAATGTGCTTTTTCACAAGCCGACTTGCTGCCAGTTTTCATCGAGGCACTGCTCTAACTCCCAGGCCAAATAGGACCAACTTTAACGCCTAAATTTATCAAATCTCCTCAAAAGTTGAAGCACAGAGCCCTCATGTTCTGGTAGATTGTTATAATTACACAGTCTATTAATTGCATGACCCCAGAACGTTATTTTTACGATGCCACAACCACGCAAACGTGCCGTGGTTGTGGCTTCATACATCCGTTGCAATGTGCATGGTTGTGGAAAGGAATTGGGCTTCATACGTCTGTTCGTGCGTGCAGGGTGCACCACACTAAATAAACTCACATAGCAACCAACGCTAAATGCTAAATATTCAAAAATGCTCAAAAATTATTTCAAAGTCTCTCAGCCTCTTGAAAACCAATCAGATATATTTCCCGACAACTAAACTTAAGATTTCTTTTCAATTTTTCGGCAGGTCAGCCGTTTGGAATTTTCGATAATTTTTTTACCCCAGAAGAAAAAAAAACCCAAAATGTGCTTTTTCACAAGCCGACTTGCTGCCAGTTTTCATCGAGGCACTGCTCTAATTCCCAAGCCAAATAGGACCAACTTTAACGCCTAAATTTATCAAATCTCCTCAAAAGTTGAAGCACAGAGCCCTCATGTTCTGGTAGATTGTTATAATTACACAGTCTATTAATTGCATGACCCCAGAACGTTATTTTTACGATGCCACAACCACGCAAACGTGCCGTGGTTGTGGCTTCATACATCCGTTGCAATGTGCATGGTTGTGGAAAGGAATTGGGCTTCATACGTCTGTTCGTGCGTGCAGGGTGCACCACACTAAATAAACTCACATAGCAACCAACGCTAAACGCTTAATATTCAAAAATGCTCAAAAAATATTTCAAAGTCTCTCAGCCTCTTGAAAACCAATCAGATATATTTCCCGACAACTAAACGCAAGATTTCTTTTCAATTTTTCGGCAGGTCAGCCGTTTGGAATTTTCGATAATTTTTTTACCCCAGAAGAAAAAAAAAACAAAATGTGCTTTTTCACAAGCCGACTTGCTGCCAGTTTTCATCGAGGCACTGCTCTAATTCCCAAGCCAAATAGGACCAACTTTAACGCCTAAATTTATCAAATCTCCTCAAAAGTTGAAGCACAGAGCCCTCATGTTCTGGTAGATTGTTATAATTACACAGTCTATTAATTGCATGACCCCCAGAACGTTATTTTTACGATGCCACAACCACGCAAACGTGCCGTGGTTGTGGCTTCATACATCCGTTGCAATGTGCATGGTTGTGGAAAGGAATTGGGCTTCATACGTCTGTTCGTGCGTGCAGGGTGCACCACACTAAATAAACTCACATAGCAACCAACGCTAAACGCTAAATATTCAAAAATGCTCAAAAAATATTTCAAAGTCTCTCAGCCTCTTGAAAACCAATCAGATATATTTCCCGACAACTAAGCTTAAGATTTCTTTTCAATTTTTCGGCAGGTCAGCCGTTTGGAATTTTCGATAATTTGTTTACCCCAGAAGAAGAAAAAAAAACCAAAATGTGCTTTTTCACAAGCCGACTTGCTGCCAGTTTTCATCGAGGCACTGCTCTAATTCCCAGGCCAAATAGGACCAACTTTAACGCCTAAATTTATCAAATCTCCTCAAAAGTTGAAGCACAGAGCCCTCATGTTCTGGTAGATTGTTATAATTACACAGTCTATTAATTGCATGACCCCCAGAACGTTATTTTTACGATGCCACAACCACGCAAACGTGCCGTGGTTGTGGCTTCATACATCCGTTGCAATGTGCATGGTTGTGGAAAGGAATTGGGCTTCATACGTCTGTTCGTGCGTGCAGCGTGCACCACACTAAATAAACTCACATAGCAACCAACGCTAAACGCTTAATATTCAAAAATGCTCAAAAAATATTTCAAAGTCTCTCAGCCTCTTGAAAACAAATCAGATATAATTCCCGACAACTAAACTTAAGAATTTTATTTCAATTTTTCGGCAGGTCAGCCGTGTGGAATTTTCGATAATTTTTTTTACCCGAGAAGAAAGTAAAAACCAAAATGTGCTTTTTCACAAGCCGACTTGCTGCCAGTTTTCATCGAGGCACTGCTCTAACTCCCAGGCCAAATAGGACCAACTTTAACGCCTAAATTTATCAAATCTCCTCAAAAGTTGAAGCACAGAGCCCTCATGTTCTGGTAGATTGTTATAATTACACAGTCTATTAATTGCATGACCCCCAGAACGTTATTTTTACGATGCCACAACCACGCAAACGTGCCGTGGTTGTGGCTTCATACATCCGTTGCAATGTGCATGGTTGTGGAAAGGAATTGGGCTTCATACGTCTGTTCGTGCGTGCAGGGTGCACCACACTAAATAAACTCACATAGCAACCAACGCTAAACGCTAAATATTCAAAAATGCTCAAAAAATATTTCAAAGTCTCTCAGCCTCTTGCAAACCAATCAGATATATTTCCCGACAACTAAACGCAAGATTTCTTTTCAATTTTTTGGCAGGTCAGCCGTGTGGAATTTTCGATAATTTTTTTACCCGAGAAGAAAGAAAAAACCAAAACGTGCTTTTTCACAAGCCGACTTGCTGCCAGTTTTCATCGAGGCACTGCTCTAATTCCCAAGCCAAATAGGACCAACTTTAACGCCTAAATTTATCAAATCTCCTCAAAAGTTGAAGCACAGAGCCCTCATGTTCTGGTAGATTGTTATAATTACACAGTCTATTAATTGCATGACCCCCAGAACGTTATTTTTACGATGCCACAACCACGCAAACGTGCCGTGGTTGTGGCTTCATACATCCGTTGCAATGTGCATGGTTGTGGAAAGGAATTGGGCTTCATACGTCTGTTCGTGCGTGCAGGGTGCACCACACTAAATAAACTCACATAGCAACCAACGCTAAACGCTAAATATTCAAAAATGCTCAAAAAATATTTCAAAGTCTCTCAGCCTCTTGAAAACCAATCAGATATATTTCCCGACAACTAAACTTAAGATTTCTTTTCAATTTTTCGGCAGGTCAGCCGTGTGGAATTTTCGATAATTTTTTTACCCCAGAAGAAAAAAAAACCAAAATGTGCTTTTTCACAAGCCGACTTGCTGCCAGTTTTCATCGAGGCACTGCTCTAATTCCCAGGCCAAATAGGACCAACTTTAACGCCTAAATTTATCAAATCTCCTCAAAAGTTGAAGCACAGAGCCCTCATGTTCTGGTAGATTGTTATAATTACACAGTCTATTAATTGCATGACCCCAGAACGTTATTTTTACGATGCCACAACCACGCAAACGTGCCGTGGTTGTGGCTTCATACATCCGTTGCAATGTGCATGGTTGTGGAAAGGAATTGGGCTTCATACGTCTGTTCGTGCGTGCAGGGTGCACCACACTAAATAAACTCACATAGCAACCAACGCTAAACGCTAAATATTCAAAAATGCTCAAGAAATATTTCAAAGTCTCTCAGCCTCTTGAAAACCAATCAGATATATTTCCCGACAACTAAACTTAAGATTTCTTTTCAATTTTTCGGCAGGTCAGCCGTGTGGAATTTTCGATAATTTTTTTACCCCAGAAGAAAAAAAAAACAAAATGTGCTTTTTCACAAGCCGACTTGCTGCCAGTTTTCATCGAGGCACTGCTCTAATTCCCAGGCCAAATAGGACCAACTTTAACGCCTAAATTTATCAAATCTCCTCAAAAGTTGAAGCACAGAGCCCTCATGTTCTGGTAGATTGTTATAATTACACAGTCTATTAATTGCATGACCCCAGAACGTTATTTTTACGATGCCACAACCACGCAAACGTGCCGTGGTTGTGGCTTCATACATCCGTTGCAATGTGCATGGTTGTGGAAAGGAATTGGGCTTCATACGTCTGTTCGTGCGTGCAGGGTGCACCACACTAAATAAACTCACATAGCAACCAACGCTAAACGCTAAATATTCAAAAATGCTCAAAAATATTTCAAAGTCTCTCAGCCTCTTGAAAACCAATCAGATATATTTCCCGACAACTAAACGCAAGATTTCTTTTCAATTTTTCGGCAGGTCAGCCGTTTGGAATTTTCGATAATTTTTTACCCCAGAAGAAAGAAAAACCAAAATGTGCTTTTTCACAAGCCGACTTGCTGCCAGTTTTCATCGAGGCACTGCTCTAATTCCCAAGCCAAATAGGACCAACTTTAACGCCTAAATTTATCAAATCTCCTCAAAAGTTGAAGCACAGAGCCCTCATGTTCTGGTAGATTGTTATAATTACACAGTCTATTAATTGCATGACCCCAGAACGTTATTTTTACGATGCCACAACCACGCAAACGTGCCGTGGTTGTGGCTTCATACATCCGTTGCAATGTGCATGGTTGTGGAAAGGAATTGGGCTTCATACGTCTGTTCGTGCGTGCAGGGTGCACCACACTAAATAAACTCACATAGCAACCAACGCTAAACGCTTAATATTCAAAAATGCTCAACAAATATTTCAAAGTCTCTCAGCCTCTTGAAAACCAATCAGATATATTTCCCGACAACTAAACGCAAGATTTCTTTTCAAATTTTCGGCAGGTCAGCCGTTTGGAATTTTCGATAATTTGTTTACCCCAGAAGAAAGAAAAAACAAAATGTGATTTTTCACAAGCCGACTTGCTGCCAGTTTTCATCGAGGCACTGCTCTAATTCCCAAGCCAATTAGGACCAACTTTAACGCCTAAATTTATCAAATCTCCTCAAAAGTTGAAGCACAGAGCCCTCATGTTCTGGTAGATTGTTATAATTACACAGTCTATTAATTGCATGACCCCCAGAACGTTATTTTTACGATGCCACAACCACGCAAACGTGCCGTGGTTGTGGCTTCATACATCCGTTGCAATGTGCATGGTTGTGGAAAGGAATTGGGCTTCATACGTCTGTTCGTGCGTGCAGGGTGCACCACACTAAATAAACTCACATAGCAACCAACGCTAAACGCTTAATATTCAAAAATGCTCAAAAAATATTTCAAAGTCTCTCAGCCTCTTGAAAACAAATCAGATATATTTCCCTACAACTAAACTTAAGATTTCTTTTCAATTTTTCGGCAGGTCAGCCGTGTGGAATTTTCGATAATTTTTTTACCCGAGAAGAAAGAAAAAACCAAAATGTGCTTTTTCACAAGCCGACTTGCTGCCAGTTTTCATCGAGGCACTGCTCTAACTCCCAGGCCAAATAGGACCAACTTTAACGCCTAAATTTATCAAATCTCCTCAAAAGTTGAAGCACAGAGCCCTCATGTTCTGGTAGATTGTTATAATTACACAGTCTATTACTTGCATGACCCCAGAACGTTATTTTTACGATGCCACAACCACGCAAACGTGCCGTGGTTGTGGCTTCATACATCCGTTGCAATGTGCATGGTTGTGGAAAGGAATTGGGCTTCATACGTCTGTTCGTGCGTGCAGGGTGCACCACACTAAATAAACTCACATAGCAACCAACGCTAAATGCTAAATATTCAAAAATGCTCAAAAAATATTTCAAAGTCTCTCAGCCTCTTGAAAACCAATCAGATATATTTCCCGACAACTAAACTTAAGATTTCTTTTCAAATTTTCGGCAGGTCAGCTGTTTGGAATTTTCGATAATTTTTTTACCCCAAAAGAAAAAAAAACCGCCAAAATGTGCTTTTTCACAAGCCGACTTGCTGCCAGTTTTCATCGAGGCACTGCTCTAACTCCCAGGCCAAATAGGACCAACTTTAACGCCTAAATTTATCAAATCTCCTCAAAAGTTGAAGCACAGAGCCCTCATGTTCTGGTAGATTGTTATAATTACACAGTCTATTAATTGCATGACCCCAGAACGTTATTTTTACGATGCCACAACCACGCAAACGTGCCGTGGTTGTGGCTTCATACATCCGTTGCAATGTGCATGGTTGTGGAAAGGAATTGGGCTTCATACGTCTGTTCGTGTGTGCAGGGTGCACCACACTAAATAAACTCACGTAGCAACCAACGCTAAATGCTAAATATTCAAAAATGCTCAAAAAATATTTCAAAGTCTCTCAGCCTCTTGAAAACCAATCAGATATATTTCCAGACAACTAAACTTAAGATTTCTTTTCAATTTTTCGGCAGGTCAGCCGTGTGGAATTTTCGATAATTTTTTTTTACCCGAGAAGAAAGTAAAAACCAAAATGTGCTTTTTCGCAAACCGACTTGCTGCCAGTTTTCATCGAGGCACCTCTGATTCCCAAGCCAAATAGGACCAACTTTAACGCCTAAATTTATCAAATCTCCTCAAAAGTTGAAGCACAGAGCCCTCAGGTTCTGGTAGATTGTTATAATTACACAGTCTATTAATTGCATGACCCCCAGAACGTTATTTTTACGATGCCACAACCACGCAAACGTGCCGTGGTTGTGGCTTCATACATCCGTTGCAATGTGCATGGTTGTGGAAAGGAATTGGGCTTCATACGTCTGTTCGTGCGTGCAGCGTGCACCACACTAAATAAACTCACATAGCAACCAACGCTAAACGCTTAATATTCAAAATGCTCAAAAAATATTTCAAAGTCTCTCAGCCTCTTGAAAACAAATCAGATATAATTCCCTACAACTAAACTTAAGAATTTTATTTCAATTTTTCGGCAGGTCAGCCGTGTGGAATTTTCGATAATTTTTTTTACCCGAGAAGAAAGTAAAAACCAAAATGTGCTTTTTCACAAGCCGACTTGCTGCCAGTTTTCATCGAGGCACTGCTCTAACTCCCAGGCCAAATAGGACCAACTTTAACGCCTAAATTTATCAAATCTCCTCAAAAGTTGAAGCACAGAGCCCTCATGTTCTGGTAGATTGTTATAATTACACAGTCTATTACTTGCATGACCCCCACAACGTTATTTTTACGATGCCACAACCACGCAAACGTGCCGTGGTTGTGGCTTCATACATCCGTTGCAATGTGCGTGGTTGTGGAAAGGATTTGGGCTTCATACGTCTGTTTGTGCGTGCAGGGTGCACCACACTAAAAAAACTCACATAGCAATCAACGCTAAATGCTAAATATTGAAAAATACTCAAAAAATATTTAAAAGTCTCTCAGCCTCTTGAAAACCAATCAGATATATTTCCAGACAAGTAAACTTAAGATTTCTTTTCAATTTTTTGGCAGGTCAGCCGATTAGAATTTTTGATAATTATTACCCTAGAAGAAAAAAAAAACAACCAAAACGTGCTTTTTCGCAAACCGACTTGCTGCCAGTTTTCATCGATGCACCTCTAATTCCCAAGCCAAATAGGACCAACTTTAACGCCTAAATTTATCAAATCTCCTCAAAAGTTGAAGCACAGACCCCTCAGGTTCTGGTAGATTGTTATAATTACACAGTGTAATAATTGCATGACCCCCAGAACTACGATGCCACAACCACGCAAGATTTTTTAAGCGCCGGATCTCCGCGAATACTTTTAGGGGGCATCCTCGACGGTGCTGCTGGTGCAAACTAAAACTCTGTAACTAATTTATTGGAGAAGAAATGGGTGTTCTTTGGGCAGAGAAAACTGCGTCGCTTTTGGCAAAAAAATGGCTAATTCACCCAGTTTTGAGAATGGAGCTTTTTCCCACACAGAAACGCTCTTTGTTGGATCCTGATCTATCTTTTTTGTACACCCGAAAACCGTATAAAAGCATGACTTGTTTGACCCAAATATTAAAATATGTACAAGGCTATAAGCCTTTGTAGACTATAGCCTTGTAGACATAAATCACCACCGTTAAAGTAACATACCGCCCTCAAACTTGTCCACTAGGCATAAAATGACCACCGTTAAAGTAACATACCGCCCTCACACGAGTCAACTGCACATAAATCTCTACCGTTAAAGATTATTATTATTGGGCACCGTAATAATATTACCGTGCCAATCTCTCTTTGTCTAATTTTCAAAACATTTTTAAAGCGCCGGATCTCCACAAATACTTTTAGGGGTATCCTCGACGGTGCTGCTGTTGCAAACTAAAACTCTGTAACTAATTTATTTGAGAAGAAATGGGTGTTCTTTGGGCAGAGAAAATTGCGTCGCTTTATGGCGAAAAAAGGCTAATTCACCCAGTTTTGAGAATGGAGCTTTTTCCCCACACAGAAACGCTCTTTGTTGGATCCTGATCTATCTTTTTTGTACAGCCGAAAACCGTATAAAAGCATAACTTGTTTGACCAAATATTAAAATATCTACAATATCTAGCCTTGTAGACATAAATCGCCACCGTTAAAGTAACATACCGCCCGAACACGGGCCCTCTCCGCGAATACTTTTAGGGGGCATCCTCGACGGTGCTGCTGGTGCAAACTAAAACTCTGTAATTCACCCGGTTTTGAGAATGGAGCTTTTTCCCACACAGAAACGCTCTTTGTTGGATCCTAATCAATCTTTTTTTGTACAGCCGAAAACCGTATAAAAGCATGACTTGTTTGACCCAAATATTAAAATATGTACAAGGCTATAAGCCTTTGTAGACTATAGCCTTGTAGACATAAATCGCCACCGTTAAAGTAACATACCGCCCTCAAACTTGTCCACTAGGCATAAAATGACCACCGTTAAAGTAACATACCGCCCTCACACGAGTCAACTGCACATAAGTCTCCATCGTTAAAGATTATTATTAGTGGGCACCGTAATAATATTACCGTGCCCATTTCTCTTTGTCTAATTTTCAAAACATTTTTTAAGCGCCGGATCTCCGCGAATTCTTTTAGGGGGCATCCTCGACGGTGCTGCTGGTGCAAACTAAAACTCTGTAACTAATTTATTTGAGAAGAAATGGGTGTTCTTTGGGCAGAGAAAATTGCGTCGCTTTATGGCGAAAAATGGCTAATTCACCCAGTTTTGAGAATGGAGCTTTTTCCCCACACAGAAACGCTCTTTGTTGGATCCTGATCTATCTTTTGTGTACACCCGAAAACCGTATAAAAGCATAACTTGTTTGACCAAATATTAAAATATCTACAATATCTAGCCTTGTAGACATCAATCGCCACCGTTAAAGTAACATACCGCCCGAACACGGGCCCTCTCCGCGAATACTTTTAAGGGGCATCCTCGACGGTGCTGCTGGTGCAAACTAAAACTCTGTAATTCACCCGGTTTTGAGAATGGAGCTTTTTCCCACACAGAAACGCTCTTTGTTGGATCCTGATCTATCTTTTTTTGTACAGCCGAAAACCGTATAAAAGCATAACTTGTTTGACCAAATATTAAAATATCTACAATATCTAGCCTTGTAGACATAAATCGCCACCGTTAAAGTAACATACCGCCCGAACACGGGCCCTCTCCGCGAATACTTTTAAGGGGCATCCTCGACGGTGCTGCTGGTGCAAACTAAAACTCTGTAATTCACCCGGTTTTGAGAATGGAGCTTTTTCCCACACAGAAACGCTCTTTTGGATCCTAATCTATCTTTTTTGTACAGCCGAAAACCGTATAAAAGCATGACTTGTTTGACCCAAATATTAAAATATGTACAAGGCTATAAGCCTTTGTAGACTATAGCCTTGTAGACATAAATCGCCACCGTTAAAGTAACATACCGCCCTCAAACTTGTCCACTAGGCATAAAATGACCACCGTTAAAGTAACATACCGCCCTCACACGAGTCAACTGCACATAAGTCTCCACCGTTAAAGATTATTATTAGTGGGCACCGTAATAATATTACCGTGCCCATTTCTCTTTGTCTAATTTTCAAAACATTTTTTAAGCGCCGGATCTCCGCGAATTCTTTTAGGGGGCATCCTCGACGGTGCTGCTGGTGCAAACTAAAACTCTGTAACTAATTTATTTGAGAAAAAATGGGTGTTCTTTGGGCAGAGAAAATTGCGTCGCTTTATGGCGAAAAATGGCTAATTCACCCAGTTTTGAGAATGGAGCTTTTTCCCCACACAGAAACGCTCTTTGTTGGATCCTGATCTATCTTTTGTGTACACCCGAAAACCGTATAAAAGCATAACTTGTTTGACCAAATATTAAAATATCTACAATATCTAGCCTTGTAGACATAAATCGCCACCGTTAAAGTAACATACCGCCCGAACACGGGCCCTCTCCGCGAATACTTTTAAGGGGCATCCTCGACGGTGCTGCTGGTGCAAACTAAAACTCTGTAATTCACCCGGTTTTGAGAATGGAGCTTTTTCCCACACAGAAACGCTCTTTTGGATCCTAATCTATCTTTTTTGTACAGCCGAAAACCGTATAAAAGCATGACTTGTTTGACCCAAGTGTTAAAATATGTAAAAGGCTATAAGCCTTTGTAGACTATAGCCTTGTAGACATAAATCGCAACCGTTAAAGTAACATACCGCCCTCAAACTTGTCCACTAGGCATAAAATGACCACCGTTAAAGTAACATACTGCCCTCACACGAGTCAACTGCACATAAATCTCTACCGTTAAAGATTATTATTAGTGGGCACCATAACAATATTACCGTGCCCATTTCTCTTTGTCTTATTTTCAAAAGATTTTTTAAGCGCCGGATCTCCGCCAATACTTTTAGGGGACATCCTCGACGGTGCTGCTGGTGCAAACTAAAACTCTGTAACTAATTTATTTGAGAAAAAATAGGTGTTCTTTGGGCAGAGAAAATTGCGTCGCTTTATGGCGAAAAATGGCTAATTCACCCAGTTTTGAGAATGGAGCTTTTCCCCACACAGAAACGCTCTTTGTTGGATCGTGATCTATCTTTTTTGTACACCCGAAAACCGTATAAAAGCATAACTTGTTTGACCAAATATTAAAATATCTACAATATCTAGCCTTGTAGACATATATCGCCACCGTTAAAGTAACATACAGGCTAACATACAGCCCGAACACGGGCCCTCTCCGCGAATACTTTTAAGGGGCATCCTCGACGGTGCTGCTGGTGCAAACTAAAACTCTGTAATTCACCCGGTTTTGAGAATAGAGCTTTTTCCCAAACAGAAACGCTCTTGTTTGGATCCTAATCTATCTTTTTTGTACAGCCGAAAACCGTATAAAAGCATAACTTGTTTGACCCAAATATTAAAATATGTACAAGGCTATAAGCCTTTGTAGACTATAGCCTTGTAGACATACATCGCCACCGTTAAAGTAACATACCGCCCTCAAACTTGTCCACTAGGCATAAAATGACCACCGTTAAAGTAACATACCGCCCTCACACGAGTCAACTGCACATAAGACTCCACCGTTAAAGATTATTATTAGTGGGCACCGTAATAATATTACCGTGCCCATTTCTCTTTGTCTAATTTTCAAAACATTTTTTAAGCGCCGGATCTCCGCGAAGACTTTTAGGGGGCATCCTCGACGGTGCTGCTGGTGCAAACTAAAACTCTGTAACTAATTTATTTGAGAAGAAATGGGTGTTCGTTGGGCAGAGAAAACTGCGTCGCTTTATGGCGAAAAATGGCTAATTCACCCAGTTTTGAGAATGGAGCTTTTTCCCCACACAGAAACGCTCTTTGTTGGATCGTGATCTTGTAGACATAAATCGCCACCGTTAAAGTAACATACCGCCCGAACACGGGCCCTCTCCGCGTATACTTTTAAGGGGCATCCTCGACGGTGCTGCTGGTGCAAACTAAAACTCTGTAATTCACCCGGTTTTAAGAATGGAGCTTTTTCCCACACAGAAACGCTCTGTGTTGGATCCTGATCTATCTTTTTTTGTACAGCCGAAAACCGTATAAAAGCATAACTTGTTTGACCAAATATTAAAATATCTACAATATCTAGCCTTGTAGACATAAATCGCCACCGTTAAAGTAACATACCGCCCGAACACGGGCCCTCTCCGCGAATACTTTTAAGGGGCATCCTCGACGGTGCTGCTGGTGCAAGCTAAAACTCTGTGATTCATCCGGTTTAGAGAATGGAGCTTTTTCCCACACAGAAACGCTCTTTTGGATCCTAATCTATCTTTTTTGTACAGCCGAAAACCGTATAAAAGCATGACTTGTTTGACCTAAATATTAAAATATGTACAAGGCTATAAGCCGTTGTAGACTATAGCCTTGTAGACAAAAATCGCCACCGTTAAAGTAACATACCGCCCTCAAACTTGTACACTAGGCATAAAATGACCACCATTAAAGTAACATACTGCCCTCACACGAGTCAACTGCACATAAATCTCTACCGTTAAAGATTATTATTAGTGGGCACCATAATAATATTACCGTGCCCATTTCTCTTTGTCTAATTTTCAAAACATTTTTTAAGCGCCGGATCTCCGCCAATACTTTGAGGGGGAATCCTCGACGGTGCTGCTGGTGCAAACTAAAACTCTGTAACTAATTTATTTGAGAAAAAATGGGTGTTCTTTGGGCAGAGAAAATTGCGCCGCTTTATGGCGAAAAATGGCTAATTCACCCAGTTTTGAGAATGGAGCTTTTTCCCCACACAGAAACGCTCTTTGTTGGATCCTGATCTATCTTTTTTGTACAGCCAAAAACCGTATAAAAGCATAACTTGTTTGACCAAATATTAAAATATCTACAATATCTAGCCTTGTAGACATAAATCACCACCGTTAAAGTAACATACCGCCCGAACACGGGCCCTCTCCGCGAATACTTTTAGGGGGCATCCTCGACGTTGCTGCTGGTGCGAACTAAAACTCTGTAATTCACCCGGTTTTGAGAATGGAGCTTTTTCCCACACAGAAACGCTCTTTGTTGGATCCTGATCTATCTTTTTTGTACACCCGAAAACCGTATAAAAGCATAACTAGTTTGACCAAATATTAAAATATCTACAATATCTAGCCTTGTAGACATAAATCGCCACCGTTAAAGTAAGATACAGCCCGAACATGGGCCCTCTCCGCGAATACTTTTAAGGGGCATCCTCGACGGTGCTGCTGGTGCAAACTAAAACTCTGTAATTCACCCGGTTTTAGGAATGGAGCTTTTTCCCACACAGAAACGCTCTTTGTTGGATCCTGATCTATCTTTTTTGTACAGCCGAAAACCGTATAAAAGCATAACTTGTTTGACCAAATATTAAAATATCTACAATATCTAGCCTTGTAGACATAAATCGCCACCGTTAAAGTAACATACCGCCCGAACACGGGCCCTCTCCGCGAATACTTTTAGGGGGCATCCACGACGGTGCTGCTGGTGCAAACTAAAACTCTGTAACTAATTTATTCGAGAAGAAATGGGTGTTCTTTGGGCAGAGAATCTCCGTTTGCACGCATCTTTCCGAATCTGATTCTATAAAATACTGGAACTCACCTCGACTCTGAATGGAATAGCCATTGTTAAAATGAAGTAGCCCTCTTCTGTGTTTTGTTTCAAGAAACTCCCCAGAATTACCTCGTTGTGTGCCTAGCAGAGGGACGCTGGCAATTCGTTTGCAAATCTTTGAACCATTCCAAAAAAATGGAAATGAAAAATCGACATGTTCAAATAAGACTTTCAGTCTGTTAGTTTTATTTAGTACAGTTTTAACATAGGAAAGACAGTGATGCACAACATTGGAGTAATTTTGGTAATACACACATAGTTGTGCGTGATTGTGAGTTTCTAAAAGCAATTGTTTTTATAGTTAATAACCTGCTAGGATGACTGTCACACCATGGTTTTTGTGCTTAGTGGAAGGACTTTAGGCCACGTCAGAATTAGGGGACTTCGGCTATGAATGGCCGAATAGTTACAGCGAGTTGTAGAACATTTCGGGGTTCCGGAGGTAGCCACTGCCTAGTTGGCAATTAATTCGGACACGTTCTAAGAGATGGTCTTATGTCAGACCTTGCGCTAAAACTTTTTGTAAAGTAGCTCACTGGGTTAGTAAACTGTGCATTTTACTTGCCCTTACAACTAAATATTACCGGGTTCCGGGTCGGGTGGGGGGGGTCTGACCCATTTCTTGGTCAAATGACGCGGAATCTGTGTCAAAATTAACAAGAAATGGATAAACAATTTAGACGCAATGCAATCTTCTGATTATGATGTCTTGTTTGTATTTTGAAATAATAAATAAACCATTTATCTATCTATCTATCTTGACGCAGAATCCATGCAAAATTCTCATTTTTTTTGGCAAATGGGTCAGGCCCCTGGGACCCGGGATCAGAGTAAATTTTGACCCCGGAGTTTTTAGAGTGATGTGCTTCAAGTTCCCGGCAATACAAAAATTCTCTAAAGGTACCGGTACAAGTCTGGAAATGCACTTGGGTTTTAACAAACTACTGAATCGATGTCGGCAAAAAGGAAATTCGGTTTTAGAAAAGAAATTATCGTCTTATAAGATGCTTTATGTCAGGCCCTTACTTTGATCAACCCGCAGGCTTTGTTTGCCAAATAAGATTAAAAGAAAGCCTTTTTGTCGCAGACTTCGTGAAACGCGCACTGACCCTAGGGTTGATAAATGGTTTCGCATTTAAAATTGTAGACGATGAAACGACATCAAATTAAATCTTTAGTCAATACAGAATAAAAATCAAGCTTACTATGCTGACCGTTATCAAGGGACAATTGCCTTGCACTGGTCAGTTTGTTTCTATATATTGAACTTAAGTCTTTATTGAAAAATTCCCTTTTGCAAGTGGCTTGTTTTATTTCAGAGTGGTCATTCCTCAAGGCTTGGCAGGTGCACAATAATATTCAGTCAGTGTCAACCGTTCGAAAGAGTATATTCACTCGGATATTATATTGCATTCAATAGACATTCACTGTTTTGAATGAATTTAAGACTGTTTGCGTCAAACGTTTATTACAAAAACTACACACCATGTCACCTTATTTTACACATAGAATGTCCTCGAACACTTGAGGGCATTTCTAAGCAGGCGTTTGTAGAACATTGCGCCTAGTTTGCGAAAAACGCACTATACTTAGCACGAGCAGTTTATATTTTTGATAATGCACAATGTTGCAGCTAATTGCTGTGAGACAAAGTTTTAAGATTGGTATTACCTGAAAATGCTTTGTGATCGACCCTTTGCCTGTCTTACTTTGCGGACCGTGTATTAACCGTTTCAACGACCGATTAACCGATTAATCGAATAACCGTTGCAGCTGTTACATTATACATTATATATTCATATAATCGATTCTCCAAAGTTTGAATCAAGGTTAATACCATCATGGAGGTAGACATTTCTACCTTCATGATACTATCAATACAAGTGCTTTGTTGTTGTTCAATCTCCTTTTGCATTGCTAATAACCACACCCTTTTAGAAATCCTCACATAAGGGTGAACCCCACTAAATAGGGAGAAAACAGAGCGTCGGCCTCATTAATATTGTTTAGGCCTTCGAAATATTCTATATTATACAGATTTGAGAGCCCAATAAAAGGGGGTTACAGTGTAACAAATTTGCCGAATTGTGGCCTTGGGGTTGTTGACTTCCAACTTGAGGTATTTTGGAAGATGTATGTTCCTATTTGCTGAGAGATGTAGGGAAATTTGTCAAGACTGATACTCGGACGTTTGGAAAATTACTCTGCTGTATATGGGTGTTTTGGTTTGGAGGGAGAATAAGTCGCCGGGCCTTGGGACTCCCCATGTTAAATTGAGCAGACGACAAAAGTACAAGAGTCAATGGATAACTTTCCCTCTGCTGTAAGTATTTTATTATTTTATTTTTGAATATTTAGCATTTTGCACTGTATGCTATGGGATTTTATTTAAAGTGGGGTGCACCCTAAGACAAGGACTGCCCTCGATAATGTTTAATGGCTGAACCGGTGATCTTAAAGGTATAGGTCGCAACATATTCTGTTTGGGTCCGTTCCTGGATGGCTGGAGGGATGGCGCCAAGGATGGCGCAGGATAGCCTGACATTTAAGGCTGTTGAATTTGCGGGACTTTGGAGGGGAGGGGGAATGTAATATTGATTCCGAGACTATCCTGCTGGTTAATACATATATTCAGATTTGTGTACGGGTTTCTTAATTTTGAGCAACTTCTTTGATTTTAATATAATTTGATCGGCGACGCTAATAATCTTATCATCGTGACACACAGACTATTACAAGATAGTGATGAGTTGTATGACTAGATCGAGAAATATTTACACTTATATTTTCATTTTCATGACATTGGGTATCCAGCACAGCTGATGATCATGACGGAAATGTTATGAACAATAAATCAAAACAGAATGTTCAAAGCGATTAAAGCAGCGACGTTAGGCTATTTAAATTTAAATTTCAAAAGTAGAAGCAGAGTAAAAAAGTACAACACTCCAATTACTTAAAACAATAGTAAAGGAAGGCACAATATCAAAACAAATACAGAGCAACTATACTCATGCAACTCTTGAGATCCAGGGGCGGATCCAGGATTTTCCAAACGGGGGGGCGTGAAAATATTCCAAGCAGCAAAATGATAAATGAAGTTTGTTGCCCCATTTCTCCCTCCCCTTCTCTCTCTCTCCCTCTTTTTTTCTTTTCTCCCTCTTTTTTTTGTTTTTTTTATATGAAAAGGGGGGGCGTGCGCCCCCCACGCCCACCCCCCTGGATCCGCGCCTGAGATCGTCCTTAGTTGTAAACACTAAAAATACTTGTACGTGAGTTAAAATACGACCACGGAGGCCGTATTTCATAGTGCTGCCAATTAGGTAGGGTCATACTTTGTCAAATGACCATGAACAGATTGTGTAACTTTTATCCGAAAGCCTCTTTGTCATAAAGAGAGCAATGGTTGTAAGCATCCTTCGAATTGATTTTGTCTGAAGTGCCCTGGTTGATTAGAAATCGGGGGGAAAATGTAGACAAATCATTTGAATCTCCAAAGATCTTTAGAGATTAATTTTCCGTTTGGTTCATTTTGTGAGTGCAAACGTGGATGGATTCGGGGGGTTTTGTTTTTGTAAAACCGCGACAGTTTTTTGCCGTTTTGTCAATGGACGCCGTATTCCGCTGAAACTTTTACAGGTGGCTTTATTGTATCTTTATTGATAATTTGGCCTATACATTAGCATAACGTTGACAACAACCAAAAGATGACCCTACCTTTAAGCAGAAAATGTTGCTTACAATATTTTCTGTTAAGCAAGATGGTACGTGTGACACGGTATTTTGGCTGGTAACCTTATTCTGGTAGAGCATAATGTCGTTGTGCCTATATAGCTACATTTTTGCAACTTACTGCACTTTACATTCATCAGATATTCAAAATGTCATATTTAGGTCCACGTTTAAAAGAATTGAGCAGACAAACACCAATTGAATTGCCTAGTGTCTGTTTTCACCTTTCCTGGGAATTCCCTAACTTTAATTGTAATAAATAATATTGACTGTTCTCAAATAACAAGTCTTGTTGGTACAATTCCACCAAGTTAATCCAAGGAACTTTTCTGCCAACAGTCATTTATGGTGTCAGAGTATCTTTGGGTAAACCTAGTTTTTATTTAAACAAACAAAATTGCCCTTTTAATTGCCCCCTTATGACTTTGGGTGGTGGAGGGAAAACCTTAGCGGCAAGGGCGTCGATGGGTGGGGGACGGGGGGACATGTCCCCCCCCCCCCCACTTTTTAGACTGGGGGGGACCAGCATATCAGATGTCCCTCCCCACTTTTTGATTGACTGTTTCATTAGAAATATGGAATCAAATGTAAAAATATACATCATTTTCTTGATTTCTTCAAATAAAATAATAGCGGACAAACGGTGAAATGTCTTTCAAATATTTTTGTTTATAGACTGATGGACCACGTCCAGAATCAGGGGGGGGGGGGCGGAAGGGGGTAACGCCACGTACGTGCCACCTACGTTAAAAATAATCTCATTCGACTCTCGCGACGTGCATGGACTGGTCGAAGCTCCAAAACAAAACACGGCCTAGTACACGTACATACATAGGGTATACACATTTATGTGTATGTGTGTACATGTAGCCTATCGTACAAGATTTGAATTACACGCGTGCCGTTGAAAAGCTTAGGCGAGTCCATTTTATCGGAGGGTATTGTTATCTTCAAATCTTGTAAATTCACCAAATCTTTACACTATAGAAAACATTCGTAAATGGGTTTTTTGCGGTACCAACTGCTTCAGTAATTTAATAATTTAATAAACAACATACATTTAACGTAAACGACATGTATTACATATTTGTTTATGATGTGTACTTTGCCTCATAATTAATATTACCTACGGCAAATGTTCACGTCCGTTGACATCCGTTGACATCCGTTTGACGGACGATCGTTTGCACGCAAACCAAGTATAGCAGAAATCATTTTCTCAAAAAACATTCTAAAAATCGTGAAATATCTAGAGGATGTACGGAGGGATTTTGTTTAAGCTTTCAGAAATGAAAGATCTATCATTAAATATAACGTTCAGCGAAAAAAATCAGAGGATGAATGATACAAATTTTCACATTTTGTCGAAATTTGTAGCCGGGGAGACGTTTTGGAATGAAATGCCCACCTGGACCCATTCATACACGTTAGCTGCTGCAATAAACCAACGGAAAATTGCCGGTAATATTTTTACGCATTTTACATAAAAACAACCACCTTAACAATTAAAAATGCTCTTACAATATATACTGTTATGTTTTCAGTGCTGTTAAAGAGAAAATTTTAACGGTATACATGGTTTTTCTTTTTCTTTTTTAATGGTCTTCACCTCTTTTTAAAATGGAGTGTACCCAAACCGCGATTGCAATTTCTTGCGCAATACCCCTTCCGCCCCCCCCCCGTCCAGAATGGTATTTTAGGCCTATTTCCGTTTCTATAATACAGACAATAGACAAAAAGTTTCGGTACACGATGCCTCCGGAATTTTTTTTTTAAAGACTTGCTCGCCCGTCCCCCCCCCCACTTTTCAGTAGCGATCGACGCCCTTGCTTAGTGCCACAATATTTTTAACAAAATTATTTGTTTACAAACATTGCCAAACATCCAAGGAGGCCTCAAGTGCCATAGTTACATTACACAGATTCAAATGAGACATAGATTGGAAACAAATGGTTTGATTAAAATGTCACAGCCTTGAAAACTGTTTCTAATACGAAAAATCAAACATGTGCAGGATGCCCGACAAATGGCTATCACCTGTCGCACATTGAAAACTGCACTTGGGTACACCTGACCCCTACAATTATGGGCTTACAATACGCCCAAATACCACGAGTACACCTTACCCGAACCATACAGTAGGCCTACTACAACTGACTCAAACTGTGGGCACACCTGACCCCAACCATGCCAGTAAAACTGACTTAAATTATGGGCACTCTCAACCATGTCTTACCCTGTTTAAGGTGGCATTGACTTAAAATCATGTGTAATTTTTGTTTTGGGTACGTAGCACAATTGATTATCAGCGGTGGTAATTTTTAAGCTTTATTTTGTACTATTAATGATAAAAATATTGGGCTTTGGGTAGTGAAGGCCGACCGTACATTTTGTTTGTCAACGAAGATTGGCTAAACTCAAGACTGGGTGATGTCACAAAAGTACTGTCTATTCGTCCACTGCCATTTACTTCCAACAAAACAGCAGCTTTGGACAGAAGTGTATCTTAATGGAGTGTCACACGACATTAGATTGTATTTATGTTTCTGTTTGGATGAAAGCGTCATTACATTACCGTGACAATACAGAGTTATATAATGCTTCTATTCACTACTGTCCCTAATTCGAGGCTCTACACGCAAATGGCTGACCGTGCAAGGGACGAGTAAAGCTTAGCAAAAAGGCTCAGATGCGGCACAAGAAAACTAATTTCATATACAAATATTACTCAAATGAAAATTGAACAAGATCGTTATAATAATAATTCCTTGAAGACAAGTACATTTTGTGTGACTGTTTATGAGTGCCACCATAGAGATATTTTACAATAATATAGATTTTGATTTTCTCAGTTCTATGAGTCAGTGTACCCCAATAAAAAGAAAAGCAAAACTAAGAGAATTTAGCACATTTTTGCCATCACAAAATCACAGTTAAATATTAACAGGGGGCACTTCTGGCCCATTAGAACTGCAGTTTGCCTTTGCATTTTTCTTTAACAATCCCCTTTTTCAGTGCTCTTGCCGTTTGCTGTTTTTGTTATTATGATAATCTGACATTGAGTAAAAACACAGTTAAATTACACCCCAACCAATTTACTTTTTACTTTTTGGGTGGGGAAGCAAGGCAAAGACGGGTCTTTTTATAGTATCGAAGCATTCATTTGTAAATTGTTTCAATCTCATCTGGGTCGGGGCAAAGGGGTTCTGAGGAGGGGGGGGGGGTTATGTCATTGGTAGATAGTAAGGTGGACTTCGAGGGGTCGGGATGTGGGAGTGTGGGAGGGAGGGTTCACTTACTTGCCAGGGTCCTTTTGGAGGCTTTGCAGTGCGTGTCAATTCCGCACTTGCCGCACAAGTGACTATAACCTTGATGCTAGCAAAGATATTTGTGAGATGCCATTTTCCATGATGGTCCACCCATTTTGAAGTCAAATGTTATTCAAGTTTGCCTTGTCTTAATAAGTCCGGCACTCAGTGATCCACACAAGGCTTTGCTGTGGTTTATGTAGGTCCACACAGAGCAGTTGGAGCAGGGAATCAACACTTACAGCCCACAGTGTCCATGAGAGGGTCCAGGAAGGTTCCTTCCAAGCCACTCAGCTGGACACAAAACTTAATTCCCTGTTACAAACACACAGGATTTAAGTTTGTCTACTCTAATTGAATTCTAAAGACTGTTTTGTAGCAATTTAACAACCATCGAGGAACCCCACAATAAATTAAAGTATTTGATACAAAGAACCATATTCTCCAATGACAAAACAAGTAAATACCAACATTCCTTATGTGTTGTGCAGCCAAATTTGAACGTGTGTTTTGATTGGTCCATGGTGCTGCTATGCAGTTACCTGTACGCTGACGGCAGCTTTTGTGTGTTTTGATTGGTCCATATAGTGCTGCTATGCAGTTATACATGCTGACGTAAGCTTTTGTGTGTTTTGATTGGTCCATAGTGTCCGTTACATACGCTGTTCGCGCTTGCGCGTTGTCCGTATAAATTACTAACTATTCTTCGGCAAAAAAGGGATAAATTGTGTGGGTTTGTCGTTGAACAAATTGTGCATCCAGACCGAAATGGCACGGTCGAGAGTCAGTCTGCACGTTTATAGCCCAGCGGCGGTGTTTGCAGGCTCAAACTCGTCTCAGTCTCCTGGTCTCAGAGAAGACTTAGTTTGAAAATCATGGTTAAACCATGGTTAAATTAAAACTGTTAAAAATATATATGTTGTGTCTTTCGTTAAACAGGTTACAGTTTTTACTCTAACTTTAAGTCTGTCATTCGGGCATATCATTCATAAACACACCATACACCCTCAGACATGTTTGACTTGCCCCGACCACTAGTTTTACATCCAGCTGAAATGTAGGACATAAGCTTCAATCATTAATTTTTTCGTAATCCATTTTATGCCTCTGAACGTCTATTGTGTGTTTAACACCACACTCAGCGTGCAAAACAAAAACCGCACATGTTGAACAACACGCCCGCCCTCTGTAGGTAAAAGAAAGCCTGTAGCTATTGTCGAACGACTGTCTCGTTTGAACGACTTAGTATCTCGTTCGAACGACTTAATTGTCTCGTTCGAACGACTTGGTATCTCGTTCGAACGACTTAGTATCTCGTTCGAACGACTTAATATCTCGTTCGAACGACTTAGTATCTCGTTCGAACGACTTAGTTTCTCGTTCGAACGACTTAATTATCTCGTTCGAACGACCTAACTATCTCGTTCGAACGACTTAATTGTCTCGTTCGAACGGCTTAGTATCTCGTTCGAACGACTTAGTATCTCAAATTAGCACGTGTGTACATTGCTAGCCACACAATGTACAAAATACGTGTAACATACCTTACTTTGACGAAAGTTGTGTCAAAGTAGGGCACGTCAGTTGTATTCTGTGCTTAATCATAGTGTGCTTATTTTAACACTTTTAGACTTTTATTAATTCGGCTGAGCTAATTAGTGGGCTGAGAATATTTTTTTCCGCTCAGGAGATATAGCCAGGGATGTAACAAAATTATCAATGATCAAAAATACAAAAAAATCATAAATTAAAGGTGACACAACCTTAGTATGTAGCACACACCGTCTGCGTGTCGTTGATGCATTCTTGATGGTGATGACTATAATGACGGTCTTAAGCGGAATTTTTGAAATTTGGTGCTAAGGAGAAATTTGGTGCTGGGCCCAAATTCGGTGCTCACTTCAGCTTGGTGCTAGCGCTAGGACACATTAAAGGGACACGTTGCCTTGGATCGGACGAGTTGGTCTTAAAAAAGGCGTTTGAAACCGTTTGTTGTAAAATGCATATGGTTAGAAAGACGTTATAAAAGTACAATACAATTATCCACACCAATATGTCTCGAAATTGCGCGGTTTTCCTTTTACATCGTGAACAAACACGGTCGGCCATTTTGTGGAGTCAACATTTTGACTCCACAAAATGGCCGACCGTGTTTGTTCACGATGTAAAAGGAAAACCGCGCAATTTCGAGACATATTTGTGTGGATCAGTGTATTCTACTTTTAAAACACCTTTCTAACTGTATAAATTTTATAACAAACGGTTACAAATGCTTTTTATAGACCAACTCGCCCGATCCAAGGCAACGTGTCCCTTTAAACAGCGGAGACGTCAGGTGGTAATTCAGTCAGGTGACAGACAGACACAGTAGGGGCGCCAAACTGAAATTTTGGATTTTCTTAAACCATGGGCGGAAGTGAAGGCAATCCCTAAAACAAAACAAAATCACGGAAATATTACATTGCAAAGCAAATAAATTACATTTCCAAACATGATTTGTTCGCGTAGGCCCTCCAGAAGGTAAACATTTATTATATCGCCACTTGTCAACAACTGATGAGGACATCGACAAGGCCGATTTGGTGTACTTTTATTGCCATATCACTATTTCAGAGAGTGCCTGTTTTTGGCACAGGTATGGTGGCCCTGAAGGGACATCAAACATATATATTTACGTGAATATTTGCGTAAATATTCACGGTTTTTGCCCCAATTCGCAAATATTCACGTAAATATTTACGTGATTATTCAAGATTTGTGCAACAATCGCAAATATTGACGTGAATATTGACGTGAATATTATCATTATTACTATTATTAAATATTTCTGGTAATGAAACCAAGGATGCCTCACAAGTGAACTTAATCACTGTAGCTCGCAAGCCTGAGGAAACCTGTAAATAAGGGTGCTTGCAATGTGAACGAGAAACACCGGGGTTAAACCCCTACTCTTCCACGATAAGTGTTCTGGGTTCTTTTACGTGCACTACCAATCCTAGTACACGGGACCAACGGCTTTACGTCCCATCCGAAGGACGAAGCATGTGGTTAAGTGTCTTGCTTAAGGACACAAGTGTCACGACTGGGATTCGAACCCACACTCTGCTGATCAGAAACACCAGAGTTTGAGTTCGGTGTTCTTATCCGCCGCTCGGCCACGACACGCCACGGAATTTACGATTTGTGCCCCAAACGCAAATATTTACGTAAATATTTGCGATTTCTGCATCCAATCGCAAATATTGACGTCAATATTGACGTCAATATTTGCGATTTGTGCACCCAATCGCAAATATTGACGTCAATATTTACGATTTGTGCCCCAATCGCAATTATTGACGTGTTGTGGGCTTCCTAGTGCGGCGAGTCATGGCAGAGCAGTCAAGCGCACCGGACTCAAGCTCGGGTGTTTCTGAGAGTGGTTTGAGTCCCGGTCCTGACACTTCACTTGCAACTGTTATTGCTTTTATACCCTTCGGATTGGATGTAAAGCAATTAATGTGATACTCAGAGAACAGATAGAGCTAGCTAGCTAGCTAGACATGTTATTTTATAATGTCTGTTGTTTTATTTTATTTGTAACAACATTTATTTGAGCCACCCCAGTATGTACAATTAAGTTTCTCAATCCCACCCCGGTGTGGCAGGAGATTCTGTCTCCCCCCATACGGCGAACTGTGTACAAACTGCTTTTGATAGCGCCCTATTTTGAATCATCCTCCTCCAGCCCACGTTAATTTCCCGTATGGGGACAGAGTCTCCGGGGGAACAGATTTCCCTGGGACACCGGCCCAGCATCCATGCAACCCGATTGAACTCACTTTAGAAATTTAAAGACATAATTTTCTTTTGTAAGGTGTTACTATAATGCTATGAAGACTTGTAAGAAACAACTACGTCGCAATAACTTCCCATATTCCTGATTTAGGCCTATAATGAATTGAATGGTCACCATCAACCTTACCATTATGAAGAAAAGCTTGTTTTAAATTCTGTCCAGAATAGTTATTTTGTTGATAAGACCCGGCCATTAGCTTTAGAATTTTAATTAAAAGCACTCAACATTTAAATTCAAAGGCAGACAACAACTGTTTAAAAGTACCAAATATATTTATTTATTCAATAATTTGTTTACCTTTATAAACCACTAGAATGTTGACTTCTCCCCTAAAATGGCTCATTCACATTTCATTAAACAAATTCAAAATTATTGTTTATTTTTATTATAGGGTATAAACTTTAGACTCAACCAATAAAAATGATGATGGTGTGTGTAATTTCACTCTGAAAAGCAATTACAAAAAGTTATTTATTTGAAGTGATCTTTAATTTGAATGTTGTGTATCTGCGAGGAGAATAACCACAAGAGTTTTTATGTTATTGATCGTCGGGATGGAGTGATATTATTGTAATTATAAAAACAGGGTGCCTTATGTAGAGTACCACAAGAGTACCTGCCTTGGTTAATTCATTACCTTCTTGCACACTGAGCCATCGCCCCCCCCCTCTCCTCCACCACCACAACCACCAAAATCACATTATAGCAAAAGGGTCTCTGAGCTAACAAGGGATTGTATTTAAAACATCCAACAGCACAAATAGCGCCAAAAGGATGAATAGAAAACGAGAAGAAATGTTCAGTTTTAGATGTGGGAGAATAACCCCAATGGGGAAAATCTCCCACGCAATCAGGTAGGACTGAAAAGCCAATCCACAAGGATCCGGTCTGGGGTGGGATTCAAACCGGGGTCCACAGAGGTGAAAAGCAGGGAAAGAATTCACTGAGCCAACCTGATCCCCCAACCTGATAATTATAGGTATCACACTTAAACCCCCAACATCCAGATTGTTTTTAATCCAAAATTAGACAGCCAGCCAAACTCCATTAAATAAGGACACGAGAGTCAGGAAATAGCCTCCAAGCTCCAGTGTTTTATTCAAGCCACAGAGGAATGACGTCAGTGAACAAGGAGTGAAAAGACAAAGCTTCCCGCAGGCGTCAACTGAGAAGGCAGTAGATTGGGAAGGATCTTATAGTCATAAAATGTGAAAAATGCAGACGTAAATTTTCGCGGGCAATTTGTGAAAGTGTGATTCTGAGAATGAGCTTTTCAATAGAGGGCGCAAATAAACTTTTAAATGATAGATAGATCCAGAACAGGGATTGTTCACGTTTGGTAATTGGAACCCACTGTTTGTTTCAATCCTACATAGTTGTAGATATATACTATTAAACTAACCTGTGAAAATTTATTTTCAAAAGGTGGTAGCGTTTTTGAGATATTGCCGAAAATTTGGAGCGGTTTATGTCCACGCAGGAAGAATAATCTGCAATTGGAATACACAATCCGAGAAACGTTTCTGACAGAAACGCTTCTCAGATTCAAATTTTGTTTGGATAAAAACTGATATCTTTTTCCATAACCACATTACTTCAAAGTGAAATAATTCTCGAAATGCTTTTTACTATCAGAAGCCGCTGTACTTCTTGCCAAGTAAGTTTTTATTGCCATTAATTTTATGAGTAACTACCAAGCGTATACAGACCCTTTAAGTAACTATTGTGTGTGAAGCCTATTCTTCTATGCGAGTTTAAAATTGTCAAATTGTGCCCATGTATACTCCGGAGTTCCTATAGACGAAACCTTCATTAGGGACTAGGTCGTTCTCAAGTTGAAGGCTGAACACAAGTTTCCATCCAACAAATCCTGAGGCTTTGTTGTCCTGGAATAATAAACGGAGAAGCAAAAGAAAGAAAATATCTTTATATGGTTTAACAATTATTGTTTGGGAAGGGTAAATTCTTGCTAGGTCAGCAGTGACCAGTTAGCTTGTCATTTCACGAGTCAGTCAGCTTTTTAATTTGTCCATACTTTATATTAAATAGGGATGCTTTTCAACACTGAACTAGACAGCATTTGTTGCGGTGAATTTTGACTGGTCCTCATCAGGTGTTTTAATTGGCATTTGGCCAACAGACCACGGTTAAGGGAGAACGCTTTAGTTTTTAACCAAAAGAGATCAAAGTGGTTTGGCAGACTGAGAATGTTCTGGTGCAGTATAAATCTCCATTAGTATTATTTTTTTAAATGTTCCTCCCTCGTAAAAATTGATGTAAGATAAATCACACATCGGACTGCAATGCAAGATTTTATATTTTCTACAAACTAAAAACACAACAAACTGAAAAACAGTGTACCCGCCGAAAACCGGATATTTGCCAAAATCGAATGGTAGACAGCGCATCAAAATAGCTTGCCTGAAATATGGCGAGTTTAGTTTTCTATGCATGATCTGCAGCTATAGCACGCCCATGTTCCTCCCTTGTAAAAATTGATGAAAACTAAATCACCCATCGGACTGCAATGCACGATTTTACATTTTCTACAAACTGAAACACACTTTCAACCAATTTTTCTCATAATTTGTTGTCATGAGTTACATCCTACAATTAACTAGGTGCAGTATAAATTTTCATTAGTATTATTATTTTAAATGTTCTATTCCTCCCATATAAAAATTTATACAAATTGTTCCACCCATCAGACTGCATTACAATATTGTATACTTTTTACAAACTCAAAAGCACACTGTGCCTACAACCTTTGACTCAAGGGTTTCCTCTGTCATCATGTCATCGAGTTGCTTCATACAATTGACTAGATGCTGAATAATTTACCTTAATAACTAGCTGCATATTAAACCAAGATCCAGGTTTAACACTGACTTTACCAGTGCTGAGGAGACCTTGTTGATCTGAAAAAAAATTACAAAAAAATTACAAATATATTTGTGTCCATCTTAGAAATAAAACAGAGAATGGCAACTTCCTATACCACCCGTGTAACCGTGACAGTGTTCTATTATGGCATCTAAAATAGCGTACCCGCTGAAAACCGGTTATTTGCTAAAAACGAATGGTAGACAGCGCATCAAAATAGTGTGCCTGAAATATGGCGAGTTTAGTTTTCTATGCGTGATTCGCAGCTTTAGCACGCCCATGCCCATGCCCATACACGCGCATGCAGCAGGCTGCACGTACTGCCCAGGCATGCCGAGGGTACACTATTTCATGCTCCACAGACAACAGCAATGGCGGCGAGCTTCCCATTTTCTGTTTTAACTCTTTAACTCTCGCTAGCGACCGGTTTAAATCCCTTCAAAAAATAGTTGTAACATGTAAAATACAAATTGCACGGCCACACAGTTTTCAGAATGTGAAAGAGGACTCTTGAGGGTGCTATTGTGACCTGTTTTTTGGGGGTCACCATTTGCAAAAACTTAGTTAACAAGTAATGTGTCCATATGATCAATTTATCACTAATATAAAAGGTTAATGAAAGGGTTAATTCCATTAATTCCATCAAACTGCAGTCTGTGCTTTTCAAATTTCACTACTGTCATAAAGCTGACAAAAATAAACATGGGAAAGTGTGTAGAGCATAATTGACCATAATCTCACTCTCATACTTACACATGCAACCATTTTGTCTCTTTAAAAATTAGACATGATATTTGGCCCTTGGACCTAGGACAAAGTAGTAAAAGAGCTGGCATATATGTACATATGGTATAGGCTTTTAAATACTTTTCATAATGTTTGATAACCATATTGCTGACCTTTCAGAGGGCATCCCCTGAAAAACAGACTTAAGTAGGAACAAATATCATGTCTGAAAAGTTGAACCAAGAAATAACAAAGTGAATTCATCATACGGTATATTGATCATGTGCTTTTTCAAGCC
>JAJGQC010000056.1:0-37183 GCA_021014325.1 Plazaster borealis
CTTATCAGAGATAGCCTCATCAGAAGAAAGAGGTAGCATCTTATGAGCAGAGATCCAGTCAAATAGAGAAGCTTGGTAGAGGCAGTGCTGTTTCCCCACACAGTGAGTATTGATTCACAAGCACCATTGCCCCATTCAAGTCTCCTCAGATGAAGAAGCTCATATACATGTACATCAGTATTGTCCTCTGAAGTTTTGTTGTAATAGTTGGCTGAAGATAGACGTTTCTCATCTGAGAGTCCAAGTTGAACTTCCGCACGCTTCATGTGATCAACAGCATCCAGGAGTTGGTGTTTGGAATCCGACTCGGAATGGAATGTACGTTAAGGCTGGTTTAAAATCAGTCGTGCGCTGGTCACGAGACATAAAACATGACGTCAAACCTGACACTCCATCCCCCAAGACCCACAGTTTATAGATATCCCTAAGGCATCAGTGAATAGTCGCTGAAGACGGTGGTGATAATCAGCGTTTAATGAATATCATTGCCCTACCAGTAAACCTGCCTTTAAGCATGACCAGTGGCAATACATAAACATAAAGTCCAAGGTAGCAAGCAAAATTCATGAAAGTTCCATACGGGGCGGTTAGGCGATTGCACAACCGTCAATTGCAGGTTTTAACTTGCTGTTTATTTCGTTAATGAAGGCATCTCCAAAACAATACTAAAAACACCTAATACTTTTGTACATAACAACTTAACGCACAACCAAATTATCAGCATGCTTTAACTACTCGAGAAATATAAAAACTCAGTGCCAAGATATTTTGGCCATTTACAATCAACGCTTTTAAGAATTCTGTCTCTAAAGTTCATCACAGGCCTAACTATGATTACAGACCTGGACCCACATTCTATGACTCAGCCATTAGAACTTGAGTCCAGTGCCAAGATAACTTGGCCATTTACAATCAACGCTTTTAAGAATTCTGTCATTAAAGTTCACCACATGCCTAACCATGACTATAGATCTGGACCGATTTTCATCTATGACTCAGCCATCAGAACTCAAATCCAGTGACAGGATAGTCTGGCCAATTACAATCAACACTTCTGAGAATTCTTTCATCAAGTTGTGACTACGTTATTGGACCCACATTCTATGACTCAGCCATTAGAACTTGAGTCCAGTGCCAAAATAACTTGGCCATTTACAATCAACCCTTTTAAGAATTCTGTCATTAAAGTTCACCACATGCCTAACCATGACTATAGATCTGGACCGATTTTCATCTATGACTCAGCCATCAGAACTCAAATCCAGTGACAGGATAGTCTGGCCAATTACAATCAATACTTTTGAGAATTCTTTCAGCAAGTTGTGACTATGTTATTGGACCCACATTCTATGACTCAGCCATTAGAACTTGAGTCCGGTGCAAAGATAACTTGGCCATTTACAATCAACACTTTTAAGAATTATGTCATTAAAGTTCACACCACAGGCCTAACTATAACTATGGATCTTGACCCACATTCTGTGACTCAGCCATCAGAACTTGAGCCAAAATAACTTGACCATTTACAATTATGACTATCTACAATTAACTCTTTTCAGACAGGAAGTTTCACTCCAACCTCCTCTTTACCAATCTCAAGATCCCACAAATTGCTGCTAAGAAGAAAACACGGCTTAGCTTTGCAAAGCAAAAGATGAGTGTTGCACCAGTTGTAACAACATACATGTATCTGCTCAGCAAGTTTTTGTGCTTACAGACTTTATGAAATTGGGCCTATAAGACAATCATGATAAATACAGCAAGTATCATTTAAGTTTTTATACAGTTTTGAAATTCACATCTTTCATGTAGAAGTGATACTTTCGTGTAGTATTACACTTTTTAGATTTTCTCTTCGATAAAAACTCACTACAATCAATAATAAACCTAACAAGATTATTAAACAGGGCCCAATTTCATAGAGCTGCTTTAAACATGAAATATTGCTAAACACTTTTTTGCTATTAGCAAAAATGATCAAGCACCAGTCACAGATGGTACATGTCACATGGTATTTTGGCTGATAATAGTAATATGTAGTTCTTATATAGCGCCTTATCACGTGGACATCTCAAAGCGCTAAGTATTATTTTTTCTAAGGTATGCGGAGCTACATTTTGAAGTATGAGACCAGTATCCCTTTACATAGCACCATGAAATGGTTTACAAGGTGCTGTGGCACAATATGCAGCTAAATCAAACCAGTAACACTGGGGTGAATCCCTTCTCTTTACGACAAGTGCACTGGGTTCTTTTATGTGCATTACACAACACACAGGACATACGGCTTTATGTCCATCGGAAGGATGCAGCAATAATGGTTAAGTGCCTTGCTTAAGGATCCGAAACACGAGAGCTTGAGTCCGGTGTTCTTATCTATTTGGCCAGGACAATTATAGTTTGGAATCTGACTCCAAATGGAATGTATATTAAGACTGGTTTAAAATCGGTCGTGCGATGGTTACGAGACATAAAACGTGACGTCAAACCTGACACTCCATCCCCAAGACCCACAGTTTATAGTAATCCCTAAGGCATCAGTGAATAGTCGCTGAAGACGGTGGTGATGATCAGCATTTAATGAATATCATTGCCCTACCAATAAACCTGCCTTTAAGCATGACCATGAAGTCCAAGGTAGCAAGCAAAATTCATGAAAGTTCCATACGGGGGGATTAGGCAATAATTGCACAACCGTCAATTGCAGGTTCTAACTTGCTATTTAGTTCCTTAATGAAGGCATCTCCAAAACAATACTAAAAACACCTAATACTTTTGTACATAACAACTTAACGCACAACCAAATTAACAGCATGCTTTAAATGCTGGAGAAATATAAAAACTCAGTGCCAAGATATTTTGGCCATTTACATTTAACGCTTTTAAGAATTCTGTCTCTAAAGTTCATCACAGGCCTAACTATGATTACGGATCTGGACCCACATTCTATGACTCGGCCATCAGAACTTGAGCCCAGTGCCAAGATGACTTGGCCAATTACAATCAATGGTTTTAAGAATTAAAGTTCATCACAGGCCTAACTATGATTATGGATCTGGACCCACATTCTATGACTCCGCCATCAGAACTTTTAAGAATTCTGTCATTAAAGTTCACCACAGGCCTAACCATGACTATAGATCTGGACCGATTTTCATCTATGACTCAGCCATCAGAACTCAAATCCAGTGACAGGATAGTCTGGCCAATTACAATCAACAATTCTGAGAATTCTTTCATCAAGTTGTGACTATGTTATTGGACCCACATTCTATGACTCGGCCATTAGAACTTGAGTCCAGTGCCAAGATAACTTGGCCATTTACAATCAACGCTTTTAAGAATTCTGTCATTAAAGTTCACCACATGCCTAACCATGACTATAAAACGTGACGTCAAACCTGACACTCCATCCCCCAAGACCCACAGTTTATAGTTATCGCTAAGGCATCAGTGACTAGTCGCTAAAGACGGTGGTGATGATCAGCGTTTAATGAATATCATTGCCCTACCAATAAACCTGCCTTTAAGCATGACCATGAAGTCCAAGGTAGCAAGCAAAATTCATGAAAGTTCCATACGGGGCGATTAGGCAATTGCACAACCGTGAATTGCAGGTTCTAACTTGCTGTTTATTTCCTTAATAAGGGCATCTCCAAAACGATACTAAAAACACCTAATAATTTTGTACATAACAACTTAACGCATAACCAACTTAACAGCCTGCTTTAACTGCTCAAGAAATATAAAAACTTGGTCGTTTACAACTGAAACTTTTTAAAGTTTTGTCTTTGTACAAGTTCATCATAGCTATAACTATGCATCCAGTGGAGTAGCTAGGGTTCGTGGCGCCTGGGGGCAAGGTTAGAAGATGGCACCACGTCACAAACTTTCAAAATCTTGGCGTTATGTTGAGATATTGGTCACAACCTTGACCAACACAGCCCAGCCACCCACCACAGTTTGTTTTCTATATTAACAAACGAAACAAAAATGCTTGATTTGGAACATAGGCTGCACACCTGTGGCACGTGCCCTCACCCCTTGCCCCCACCCCCCTATCTACACCACTGTTTGCATCTAAACTCACATTTTGACAACTCCAACATCAGAACTTGAGTTCCGGTCCAAAGATAACTTGGCCATATACACTCTAAACTGTTAAAGTTCTGTCACTAAAGTTCACCATAAATTATGATTATAATTCTCAACCCACATTCTATGACTCAGCCATCAGAACTTGAGTCCAGTGCCAAGATAACTTGGCCATTTACAATCAACGCTTTTAAGAATTCTGTCATTAAAGTTAACCACAGGCCTAACCATGACTATAGATCTGGACCGATTTTCATCTATGACTCAGCCATCAGAACTCAAATCCAGTGACAGGATAGTCTGGCCAATTACAATCAATACTTCTGAGAATTCTTTCATCAAGTTGTGACTATGTTATTGGACCCACATTCTATGACTCAGCCATTAGAACTCGAGTCCGGTGCAAAGATGACTTTAACTATGTATCTGGACCCACATTCTGTGACTCCGCCATCAGAACTTGAGCCAAAATAATTTTCAATTATGACTATCTACAATTAACTCTTTTCAGACAGGAAGTTTCATTTCAACCTCCTCATTACCGTTCTTAAAATCTTACAAGTTACTGATAAAAACCACAGAAACACCATTGTCCATTGCTACGAAGTAGCACACATGGTACAAAACAACTTTTTCCAGATTTCATTTTTTTACATATTTAAACAATTTTAACAGAGGCCTACAACTTCATGAGCTTCCCTTTTTTAATTACGGTAATTAGGCTTTGCAGCTTTGCACTGAATCTGGCGTTTTTTGACGCCACAAAGTAGCACTGATGTTCAATTTACCATTGAAACACACGGCGCACACCAACCTAATGTGAAAAAAAAGGTTTTCACGAAGTAGCATTGATCTTTGTGTGTAGCGCGCAACTCACAAACACGCATAGTGATACAATGGCGTGCTACTTCGTGAAAACGGAAATTGTCAATTTTCGACGTCACAAAGTAGCACGCATCTTTCTTACTTTATTGCTTATTAATTTAGGATGAAGTTCAATGCATCAAGTCTCCACTGTAACAAAACTAGTTGAAAATACCCTGACATTTTGTAGGAAGGCTTGATTTTAAAAAGTGTCAACCTTAAGCCCCGTTTTCTCTGATTGTTACTTTTTACTGGTATCTACTTCTGTGCTACTTCGTGGCGTCAGTGACGATATGTAAATAAGCTATAATTTATGTAAATATGCTGTTTCAGCAAGTTTCAAGGTTTATACATGTGGAACAAAACAAGGAAGGTAGTGGTAGCATAAAGCCTAACTAATTACATACGAACAGTCAAAGATGAAACTGTTTCCTTCATGATGGGAATAATACATCAATGCTTGAACATCACATTGAATCTTCGGCTCAGTGCTGAGAAGTTCAAATCAATTTGAAAAAAACAAATCAAAATCCACAAACAATTGTTTTTACTTAGAACACAAATGTTTGGGGTTTTTTTCTTTGGAGACCACTCTTGATCAATGAACTCCATTTACCAGGAGCTCCAAAATATGCAAAACCAATTTTATGAAATACAGACAAACTGCAGTAATGAACTAACAGTTCTGAGCCGAACATATCTTAGAAGGAGGTTATAACTGGTTGTGTGCCATTGCTAGGATAAAGTATTACAGTCTCTACATTTTTGTTGGTGTGGATTTTTATTGTCTTTTGTTACATTTTTTATGGGATGAAATTATTGCATACAACTGCAACCAACTTTGAAGTCAAACCAATTTTAGCAAATAAGATACCTTTTGAAATCAAAGTCTGTCAAACATGATACAAGAACACTCACAGCAAAGGCTGCCCGGTTCTAACTATGCTACCTTTAAATAATTACAGGTACTCAAGTTACTAATCTTTGCATCAACCATCTGCCATTTTCTTTGAACCGTAAATGTGATACCTCAAGCCAGAATTGGGCACTTCTTGGAGTCAATGGTAGTAAAAGTGAAGCCTCCCGATGTGAAGTGATGTCTTAAAGGTATTATACAGGATTGATAAGGATACAAAACACCATTGTTTAATTTTAGTCTGAAAGCTTACTAACTATGAAGTTCATACAATAACCATTTCTTCTGTGAAATATTTCGATCTGAAATGAAGTCATATTCGAAAAAAACTGCACCTGAAAACTGTTTTTTTAAAAGCAACAACTGATTTCGATTGTTCCAACCAAAATTGAGGACAATGTGTTTTCATGCTAAAAATCATGCATGGTTTTTCACAATTTTCCCCTGACTCACATAATGGATTATGCCCAATTACACAGTTTTTAATTTCATGTAATGGTTGATCAAACAGCTCTACCAATCCTGTATAGTTAAAATTATGTTGAGAAATACTATAATGATTGTTGGCCCCAATAAGGTGTTATTCGAAAACTCTTATTCTCATCTAATTAATGAGTAAATAAACCCAGTTTTGAGTTTTGGCAGGAAGTGCCTTGTTTTGGCATCAAGTATCACAAGTAGTCAATGGCATTTACATTGGGTGGAGGGGGTTGGGAGGGGGCAGTGGGAGTAACTACTGATCACTGTTTTGGCCAAGACCTCTACATCGTTGTTAGAATTTAATTATTGTGTGGCGTGATGAACTGCAGTATCACTAAATGAGAATCCTCAGAGTAAGAGCTGAGCTGGGCTCAGTCTTGAACATGATGTTGATGCTGCTTTATCCTGAAGCATATTCTGAAGACAACAAAGGCACACTATAGCCTGAATCCAAGTATTCCTGACTTGACTGTGATGGTGCATGTGCTTAATCCAACAGTCTGTAATGAGATGTAAATACCCTCTGCTACCTCAACATCACACAAGCTCAACATCACACGAGAAATCTTCTGCACCATCTTGGCTTAGCTTGGAGACTTCCATCTCTCTGAAACTGTATTAAAACTTGGCTGATCTGTGATGCGTTATGCCTTGTATGAATCAGGGATGCCTTTTTATAATTATTTATTCACAGCTTTGTGTTTGTTCTTGAGTTACCTTAGATTTCATTAATTTGGCTCAGACCTCTACTACATCATGTAATTCTCGTGTGGTGCGATGAACTGTAATATCAATACATGAGAATCCTTAGAGTAAGAGCTGAGACTTGTAGGGAAGCCTCCATGTGGATATAACCTGTGGTGTTTGCCCATTGTTTCACCATCAACACTTATTGGTATCCTGGTTGCTCCTTGTTGCTCTTGAGCTACCTTAGATATGACGCACCTCCATCGGTCTCAAACATGACATACAATCCACTCTGTGACTGCACTTCATGAAATAAACTATCGATGTTGGTGGCAATTATGCAGTTCTTGCATCGATACTTTGTCTGGAGTATCCACTTAGATGCATTGTGATTATCAATCTGTCAGACTATGCCGAAGATATACGACTGTGGAGAATTGACAGCTTCTTGAATGTTCACACATGATTTGAAGTAACTTCTAACAAACTGCTCTCTCTGATGGCACCATCTTCTGACTATCTATGGTTGAAGTGTGGCCATCGATGCCTTCAGTAACTCAAGGTTTGTTAGCAATGAAGATGAGACATTCTGTCAGACTATGCCGAAGATATACGACTGTGGAGAATTGACAACTTCTTGAATGTTCACACATGATTTGAAGTAACTTCTAACAAACTGCCCTTTCTGATGGCACCATCTTCTGACTATCTATGGTTGAGGTGTGGCTATCGGTGCCTTCAGTAATTCAAGGTTTGTTAGCAATGAAGATGAGACATTCTGTCAGAATATGCCGAAGATATATGACTGTGGAGAATTGACAACTTCTTGAATGTTTACACATGATTTGAAGTAACTTCTAACAAACTGCCCTCTCTGATGGCACCATCTTCTGACTATCTATGGTTGAAGTGTGGCTATCGATGCCTTCAGTAATTCAAGGTTTGTTTGCAATGAAGATGAGACAGGTTCATTTTATCAAATTCCCTTGAAAGTTTCTCACGTTAAACACACTTCCATCAGTCTGTGTCTAGTAGAGATCCCGTCCTTTTTCCTGAACATCCTGAAGAAGATTGGCCAGCCTTGTCTGACATAAAACTGTTTTATTGATGGAGAAACGCGGCAGAACATATTGCAGCAGTAATTAGACATAGAGGATTCCTAGAAGGCCACTTTCATTGATGGATCAGTGGGGATTGGGGAGGGGAGGGGTGGCATACATCAAGTTTGACATAATTTACTGATTACAATTAAAAAGACACCATGATAAATATTAATTGGTTTTAGCAGACAGGATATTTGGCCCTTAGGAAAAAGTAGGAAAATGTTATTGAGTACAAGGGCTGACCTATGCATGTACAGTGTACATAGGTGTACGTCGTATTATAGACTTTTCAGGCCTCTTTAATGATAGTTTTGCTGATTTTTCCGAGGGCGAAAAAATTCTGAAATCAGATTAAAGTAGGAACAATATCCTGCCTGTTTTATGCAAATTAGAAATCATGGGTGATGATGAACGGTAAAATGTGTTTCTCAAAGTAATGAACATGATTAAGATTCGAACCAGCCTTTTGGCATTCTGCCATCAAGACAAACATTTATGCAATACCGACAGGGTTGAGGTTGTCTGGACATCATTTGGTCAGACTTAAAGTTTTAGAATGAAATTCACTCTGAATGATTGAAACTAGTGACAACTGCAGGTGATTTTGTACCTAGTTTCCATCGATGAGAGTGAATTTCAGTCTAAAACTTTAAGAGAGATATTCAACTTCTGATGTGAACCCTTCCCCTACCATAGCTGAAAATATCTAAACATTCTGGAGTTATTTTGCCTTCGCTTGAAACTGTCAAAGTACCATCTGCAGGGCTCAATTTCATAAAGCTGCTTAAGCAGAAAAGTATGCTTAGTATAGTTCTGCTAATCACAAAATAGCAGGAAACCAGTCACAGACAGTACATGTGGAATGGTATGTTGGCTGGTAACCTTTTTTGGTAGCAACTTTCTTTTGTGCTCAGCTGCTTTTTGTGCTTTTAAGCAGATCTATGAAATTGGGCCCTGAAATGAATCATCGGCCGCTGATCCATTTTGATCCACTTTGGGCCAAGTTTCGTTTAAAGTTGTTTAGCAGCGAATAAGACATACTGATTGGCAACTTTGAATCCTTAGCAAAGGACTAGCTTGCCAATTTCTAGAAAATACTTATAATTTATTACTCTTGCAAATGACTTGTTTCTGCTACTTACAATATTCCCATGCTAACCATTGTTACAAGAATGTGTGAAATTGTACTTTGTTCTCTTTGCAAAAGGTAAGAATTGTGACAACAATTGGATGTAAGAGGTTTTAAGTTAAGTATTCACTTGCAAACACATTTTACCATTCATGCATACCTCCTTGAAATAGATCAGATGGTGAAATCTAGACCCAAAACAATTTTTTCCTACCTACAGTATCGAATAAATTCTTGCAAATGCTGGTGATTTACTCCATTAGTCCAATGTCCAACTTTGACCAACTTAAATAACAAATTTAAAGTACATATTTCCAAAGAAACAAAAGGAATCAGAGTAATTCAGTCTGATTATTATGAAGTTGTGACCTTTGGGATGAACACTACTATGTGAACATTGCACTAAATGTTTTCAATTTATGTGAAATTTTCCTTTGGCTTCGCCAGCGGGGAATTAAAAATGTTATCTATGAAACACTAATGTAAATTGAGATTTTGTCTCTTATGTCAGTCTAGTCAAGTGCAGAAATTTCAGGTTTTCTTCACCTGTTAGTTTGTTTCATGATTGCTTGGATTTGAAAGAGGTGTTCAAAGGATTAATCTAAAATCACAGCATAAAATAATCAGTGAAAATGCCTTCAATAATTTAGGGCAACAACAGTTACATAGACTTTGTTTAAAGGCACTGAACACATTTGGAAATTGTCAAAGACCAGTGTTCTCACTTGGTGTATCCCAACATATGCATAAAATAACAAGCCTGTGAAAATTTGGGCTCAATTGGTCATCGAAGTTGCAAGAAAATGATGAAAGAAAAAACACCCTTGTTGTACAATTGTGTGCTTTCAGATAGGAATAAAAACTTCTTGCAAGAAGTTTTTATTATTTTAGTGAGAAATTACCTCTTTCTCAAAAACTACGTTACCTCAGTGGGAGTCGTTTCCTACAATGTTATTTACTATCAACAGCTCTCCGTTGCTCGTTACCAAGTAAGTTTTTATGCTAATATTTGTTTCGAGTCATTACCAAACGTGTAGTCTTTAAGGACTGGTTTAAAAGCAAAATGATAGAACCTATTGCCTCTCTGTTTCTTTGGGTAACTTTTGTACAAATTTCCAATCATCACGATCATTGGATATTCCATTAATTGTGTCTAACACTAGTTAATTTAGGTTTTCCCGGCCAATTTCAGCAAAAATTCATTCAATTTCATTAACATGCATTCAAATTCACGCATTTTCCCCTACTCCACTCAAACGAGGGTTTCTTTTTAGCTGGTAATGCATTCATTTTCGTTTTTGTGCACACATGATTTAGTTTTTCTCTTTCAGATTCGTTTCCGTCATTCAATGTCATTTATAGGCATTCAAGACTACACTTTGACCATTCTAAAGTTAAATTTCTGCTACCTATTTACACTTGATGAAATTGAATGGTTGACCAGCTCTTGCTGCTGGCTTTTACGAAATTGAATGAGTCTTGCGGCCGAATGAAATTTAATGATCTTACTTGATTAATGAATGCTAAACTGTTGAAATTGAATTACTCCTTTTCCCTGTTGAATAGTGATGCAATGGAGCATTTATTTTCAAACGAAATTGAATGAGTCAGGTGTTAAAATGAATGGATATTTGTCAAATTGGCCGGGAAAACCTATAGTATATATATCGCACACACAGATCATTGTCAATTGATTGGTGAAACATGGGTCATGTGCCATCCTTTATCTTGCCATGTATACTGCCGCAATGCTCCAAAATTTAATATAGGAGTCCTATATGGATAATTATAGGATACTTTGGAGGATTCACAGCCTCATGTCCAAAATAATCGTTCTGCCCATTAGTCCAAACGAGAAAAGGTTGTGTCATGGTGGCAAGGTTGGTGTCTACATGGAGTCATCCACATTGTTTAGAAGTGGTTTTTTTCTTCTTCAATTTTCAGAGTATGGGATTGATAAGTTCCCTGTCTATATTGTGCTATGGGACTAATGACAAGGATCAGTGAGTGAGTTAAACAAATATTGAAAGCATTTCATTCAAGCATTGTTTGTCGCAGAAAATAACCATTATGATTTGAAAAACGTATTTCCTTAAACCAATGTCTCACATTCCCTCCATTACTTCACAACGTACTAAATACAATATTAATACAAGAATGCTCCACAATCAGTGAACGATTTTGCAAAATGCTACACAAAATGTATCAGTTGCTACTCAAATCATTTGATACTCGATTAGTATTCAGTGTGAACAAAAATATTTTCAGTCTAAATATTTTGCTAAAGATGCAAAGTTTTTGGACAAAATCGCTCCCTGATAATGATTTCAAATTTCAATTACTTAAAGGCAGGATATACTTTTGGTAATATCAAAGACAAGTATCCTCACTTGGTGTATCCCAACATATGCATACAAGAACAAACCTGTGAAATTTTGGGGGTGAAAAATACCCCTTTCTCTAGAAATACACTACTTCAAATGGAGTCGTTTCTCAAAATATTGTTTACTATCAACAGCTCTTCAGTGACTTCTTATCAAGTATTTTTTTATGGTCATTACAAGTAATTACCAAAAGTATACCCTACCTTTCAGTATTAAGGAGTCGTATTTTGAACTCTGATAATTTATGATTTTTGGAGATTATTGATACAGCACCCAATGTTTCAACCAAAGGTATTCAATTTTTAAATTAAAATAATTCAACATATTGCTACATGCCATTCACACAGTCAAGGTAATTCCCTCTTCCTTTTAGGTCAATTTCTCTGGTTCTGTCCAATCAATATTAAAATAAATCACAATGGAAAAATCATTGTGATTGTTAAAAATGACGCCTGCCTCACCCATGGTAAAATGCTGCTAAAGACGTTTGCCAGACCCGTTGGTCCGGCACGCGATGTCCATATTGAGGGTAAATCTTAAACCAATTTGGTTGGGTCAGAAATGGAACAATGGAAGTCAAAAGGGTAGTATTAATGCCGACCTTAATGCGAAACTTATCCGGCTGCGCAAAATGTAACCGTAGCGTGTTCCGATTCACAAATGCATTCATTATAAGAAGCTGCCGCTGCCCGCTGCGAATTGTAGTCTAAAAAACAACAAGTTTTTAGTGTGGGTATAGGAACTACAGCCAAATCAAGATACACTGTCACTTTGTGTTTCAAAGTCAAAAGTTTGTGTACAAATCACAAGCATTATTTTCATAGCAACGAAGTTTAATTTCCCTAGAATAATGCCTCATTGAGTAAAGCCTCAATGAGTGATGTGAGTAATGCCTCCATGCCTACTTGAGTAATTACTCAATCAATTGAGTTACGATCTGAAAGTACAGCTGTCACAAGAAGTCATATTTAGATTTTACACTACAAGTTTGCAAAATGAGAATGGGGAACAAAAAATGGGGAATAACTTCAACAAATTGTCCTGTACCTTCACAGAAGAAACTGTACTCTGCTTTTCAGTATCCACTTGTGGTTTCAAGCTCAGACCAGTTCTTGGAAATGTACACCAGTGGCAGGATCCAGGGCCAGGGGGAGCTGTGGCCACCAGCAACAAACATCCATCCAAACTCACACTTGGTCTTTACTCCCTTTTGATTCTCTTCCTGATAGAAATTAAATACAAATAAGAAGGAGCTTTACCAAAAAATTTAAGAACAAAACCGACACCATAAAGCCAATGATAACAACACTGTTGGTTTTGTTACTCCAGAAACATTAACAGTGATAGACATTAGCAGGTTTTCTTAGCTCTGTTGCAAAATGGAATAACATTGCAATTTAAAATAGCAACTGTTAAAAACTAGATATCATGTTTTGGCAGATTTTGGGTGTGAAAATTGAATAAGAAGTTGCAAGCTCCTTTACAACTAAAAGGATATAATATGGTATAGTGACTGCTTCTGTTATACAATGTACCAGTGTACTTGTTTATGTGTGTTGTGTTGTCATTTAGCCTTTGTGAAAGACTCGGCTAAGGTCGAATGTCAGGCCATTAACAATTTTTTTATTTTTGGTTGTTTATTTTTGGGGGTTTTTGTTTGGAGGAGAGGGCGGTTGAGGAGTGGTAATAGTGAAATCAAATGAGTATTCACATAATTGTGTAAAGTTTACTAATTTTTTCTTGCCTGGCAGGCTTTAAACTTACTTTAAAAAATATTGCATTTACTAGATGATCACATCATTTGTGACAGAAATATTTTGAGGCAATATGTCTAAATTATAACTGCCCACAAACAATGTAAGACGAAAGTTTTTATGTTATACTTTTTAGCTTCTAAATAAAAGGAGGTGATAAAAGGGGACAAATTAATGCATTGTGAAAGTAAGTTAATTCTGAGCCATCTGGTTTTCCATAAACATGCCATAAGTGGTCCCATATTTATTTTTTCACTTGTGTCGTCTTGAACTAATTTTGAATGTGGCAGTTGTGAAAATAAGCAACAGGGGTCGTCAAGGTTATTCTATTCACAATAAAAGTTTATCAGATGGAAATATTTCTGTAGACAATTGGAATGAGAATTTCCTTCAAGTTAATCTAAGAAACTACAACCAAGGTTTAACCCAGAACCATCTCAATGTGTTCAGGTGCTGGTGTACAAATTAGGCTAATGTGAAAGTCACACTTCGCATGGCATTTCAATTTTGTACTTCTGTGACCTAGCTCAATGTATATTTAACGCCTTCGAACATCTATAGGCAGCTTGGGTGGGACTTGAACCAACAACAGTCTGCATGGAAGTGTACATGTCAGACCTTGAACAACCAAGATTGCCTAAAAATGCTGAAAGGTATTAAAGGAGCTACATCTGTAGGTCGCTGAAGCACAAAATATAAAAGCTGAAAAACAACTATGATATTAAAAGACATGGAGAGATTTTCCTTCAAGTAATTGTAAGAAATTATGGCTGAAGTTGCACACAGAACCATCTCAATGTGTTCAATAGAAGTACATGTAAAAGTTACTTTTGTAAAAATTAGGCTGACGTGAAAATACTCGGCATGGCATTTCAATATTTTGTAACTTTTTGACCATTTTGTACTTCTGTGACCTAGCTCAATGCATATTTAATGCCTTCGAGCATCAATAAGCAACTTGGGTGGGAATTGAACCCACACTAGTCTGCCAGTAGTGCAGATGTCAGACCTTGGACAACCAAGATTGCCTATAAATGCTCAAAGGTATTAAAGGAGCTACATCTGTAGGTCGCTGAAGCACAAAATATAAAAGCTGAAAAACAACTACGATATTAAAAGACGTGGAGCGATTTTCCTTCAAGTAATTGTAAAAAATTTTGGCTGAAGTTGAACACAAAACCATCTTAATGTGTTCAATGGAAGTACATGTAAAAGTTGCTGTTGTAAAAATTAGGCTAATGTAAAAATACTTGGAATGGCATTTCAATATTTTGTAACTTTTGAACATTTTGTACTTCTGTGACCTAGCTCAATGCATATTTAATGCCTTCGAGCATCAATAAGCAACTTGGGTGGGAATTGAACCCACACTAGTCTGCCAGTGGTGCAGATGTCAGACCTTAGACCACCAAGATTGCCTATAAATGCTCAAATTTATTAAAGGAGCTACATTTGTAGGTCGCTGAAGCACAAAATATAAAAGCTGAAAAACAACTATGATATCAAAAGACATGGAGCGATTTTCCTTAAAGTAATTGTAGAGAAATAATGGCTGAAGTTGAACAAAGAACCATCTCAATGCATTCAATGGAAGTACATTATGTAAAAGTTGCTGGGTACAAACTAGGCTAATGTAAAAATAGTTGGCATGGCATTTCAATATTTGTAACTTTTTGACCATTTTGTACTTCTGTGACCTAGCTCAATGCATATTTAATACCTTCGACCATATATAGGCAACTTGGGTGGGAATTGAACCAACAACAGTCTGCATGGAAGTGTAGATGTCAGACCTTGGACAACCAAGATTGCCTATAAATGCTCAAAGGTATTAAAGGAGCTACATCTGTAGGTCGCTGAAGCACAAAATATAAAAGCTGAAAAATAACTATGATATTAAAAGACATAGAGAGATTTTCCTTCAAGTAATTTAAAAAAATTATGGCTGAAGTTGAACACAGAACCATCTTAATGTGTTCAATGGAAGTACATGTAAAAGTTGCTGTTGTAAAAATTAGGCTAATGTGAAAATACTTGGCATGGCATTTCAATATATATAAGAATTTTGAACATTTTGTACTTTTGTGACCTAGCTCAATGCATATTTAATGCCTTCGAGCATCAATAAGCAACTTGGGTGGGAATTGAACCCACACTAGTCTGCCAGTAGTGCAGATGTCAGACCTTAGACCACCAAGATTGCCTATAAATGCTCAAATTTATTAAAGGAGCTACATCTGTAGGTCGCTGAAGCACAAAATATAAAAGCTGAAAAACAACTATGATATTAAAAGACGTGGAGCGATTTTCCTTCAAGTAATTGTAAGAAATTATGGCTGAAGTTGAACACAGAACCATCTTAATGCGTTTCATGGAAGTACATTATGTAAAAGTTGTTGGTGTACAAATTAGGCTAATGTGAAAATACTTGGCATGGCATTTCAATATTTTGTAACTTTTTGACAATTTTGTACTTCTGTGACCTAGCTCAATGCATATTTATTGCCTTCGAACATCTATAGGCAACTTGGGTGGGAATTGAACCAACAACAGTCTGCATGGAAGTGTAGATGTCAGACCTTATACCACCAAGATTGCCTATAAATGCTCAAAGGTATTAAAGGAGCTACATCTGTAGGTCGCTGAAGCACAAAATATAAAAGCTGAAAAACAACTATGATATTAAAAGACGTGGAGCGATTTTCCTTCAAGTAATTGTAGAGAATATATGGCTGAAGTTGAACACAGAACCATCTCAATGCGTTTAATGGAAGTACATTATGTAAAAGTTGCTGGTGTACAAATTAGGCTAATGTGAAAATACTTGGCATGGCATTTCAATATTTTGTAACTTTTTGACCATTTTGTACTTCTGTGACCTAGCTCAATGCATATTTAATGCCTTCAAGAATCAATAAGCAACTTGGTTGGGAATTGAACCCACACTTGTCTGCCAGTAGTGCAGATGTCAGACCTTAGACCACCAAGATTGCCTATAAATGCTCAAATTTATTAAAGGAGCTACATCTGTAGGTCGCTGAAGCACAAAATATAAAAGCTGAAAAATAACTATGATATCAAAAGACGTGGAGCGATTTTCCTTCAAGTAATTGTAAGAAATTATGGCTGAAGTTGAACACAGAACCATCTCAATGCGTTTAATGGAAGTACATTATGTAAAAGTTGTTGGTGTACAAATTAGACTAATGTGAAAATACTTGGCATGGCATTTCAATATTTTGTAAATTTTTGACCATTTTGTACTTCTGTGACCTAGCTCAATGCATATTTAATGCCTTCGAGCATCAATAAGCAACTTGGGTGGGAATTGAACCGACAACAGTCTGCATGGAAGTGTAGATGTCAGACCTTAGACCACCAAGATTGCCTATAAATGCTCAAAGGTATTAAAGGAGCTACATCTGTAGGTCGCTGAAGCACAAAATATAAAAGCTGAAAAACAACTATGATATTAAAAGACATGGAGCGATTTTCCTTCAAGTAATTATAGAGAAGTTATGGCTAAAGTTGAACACAGAACCATCTCAATGCGCTTAATGGAAGTACATTATGTAAAAGTTGCTGGTGTACAAATTAGGCTAATGTGAAAATACTTGGCATGGCATTTCAATATTTTGTAACTTTTTGACCATTTTGTACTTCTGTGACCTAGCTCAATGCATATTTAATGCCTTCGAGCATCAATAAGCAACTTGGGTGGGAATTGAACCCACACTTGTCTGCCAGTGGTGCAGATGTCAGACCTTAGACCACCAAGATTGCCTATAAATGCTCAAAGGTATTAAAGGAGCTACATCTGTAGGTCGCTGAAGCACAAAATATAAAAGCTGAAAAATAACTATGATATTAAAAGACATAGAGAGATTTTCCTTCAAGTAATTGTAAAAATTATGGCTGAAGTTGAACACAGAACCATCTTAATGTGTTCAATGGAAGTACATGTAAAAGTTGCTGTTGTAAAATTAGGCTAATGTGAAAATACTTGGAATGGCATTTCAATATTTTGTAACTTTTTGAACATTTTGTACTTCTGTGACCTAGCTCAATGCATATTTAATGCCTTCGAGCATCAATAAGCAACTTGGGTGGGAATTGAACCGACAACAGTCTGCATGGAAGTGTAGATGTCAGACCTTGGACAACCAAGATTGCCTATAAATGCTCAAAGGTATTAAAGGAGCTACATCTGTAGGTCGCTGAAGCACAAAATATAAAAGCTGAAAAACAACTATGATATCAAAAGATGTGGAGCGATTTTCCTTCAAGTAATTGTAGAGAAATAATGGCTGAAGTTGAACAAAGAACCATCTCAATGCATTCAATGGAAGTACATTATGTAAAAGTTGCTGGGTACAAACTAGGCTAATGTAAAAATACTTGGCATGGCATTTCAATAGTTGTAACTTTTTGACCATTTTGTACTTCTGTGACCTAGCTCAATGCATATTTAATACCTTCGACCATATAGGCAACTTGGGTGGGAATTGAACCAACAACAGTCTGCATGGAAGTGTAGATGTCAGACCTTAGACCACCAAGATTGCCTATAAATGCTCAAAGGTATTAAAGGAGCTACATCTGTAGGTCGCTGAAGCACAAAATATAAAAGCTGAAAAACAACTATGATATTAAAAGACATGGAGCGATTTTCCTTCAAGTAATTATAGAGAAGTTATGGCTAAAGTTGAACACAGAACCATCTCAATGCATTCAATGGAAGTACATTATGTAAAAGTTGCTGGGTACAAACTAGGCTAATGTAAAAATACTTGGCATGGCATTTCAATATTTGTAACCTTTTGACCATTTTGTACTTCTGTGACCTAGCTCAATGCATATTTAATACCTTCGAGCATCAATAAGCAACTTGGGTGGGAATTGAACCCACACTAGTCTGCCAGTAGTGCAGATGTCAGACCTTGGGAAACCAAGATTGCCTATAAATGCTCAAAGGTATTAAAGGAGCTACATCTGTAGGTCGCTGAAGCACAAAATATAAAAGCTGAAAAACAACTACGATATTAAAAGACGTGGAGCGATTTTCCTTCAAGTAATTGTAGAGATATAATGGCTGAAGTTGAACACAGAACCATCTCAATGCATTCAATGGAAGTACATTATGTAAAAGTTGCTGGGTACAAACTAGGCTAATGTGAAAAAAATTGGCATGGCATTTCAATATTTGTAACTTTTTATTTTGTACTTCTGTGACCTAGCTCAATGCATATTTAATACCTTCGAGCATATATCGGCAACTTGGGTGGGAATTGAACCAACAACAGTCTGCATGGAAGTGTAGATGTCAGACCTTAGACCACCAAGATTGCCTATAAATGCTCAAAGGTATTAAAGGAGCTACATCTGTAGGTCGCTGAAGCAGAAAATATAAAAGCTGAAAAACAACTATGATATTAAAAGACATAGAGAGATTTTCCTTCAAGTAATTGTAAAAATTATGGCTGAAGTTGAACACAAAACCATCTTAATGTGTTCAATGGAAGTACATGTAAAAGTTGCTGTTGTACAAATTAGGCTAATGTGAAAATACTTGGAATGGCATTTCAATATTTTGTAACTTTTTGACCATTTTGTACTTCTGTGACCTAGCTCAATGCATATTTAATGCCTTCGAGCATATATAGGCAACTTGGGTGGGAATTGAACCAACAACAGTCTGCATGGAAGTGTAGATGTCAGACCTTGGACCACCAAGATTGCCTATAAATGCTCAAAGGTATTAAAGGAGCTACATCTGTAGGTCGCTGAAGCACAAAATATAAAAGCTGAAAAACAACAATGGTATTAAAAGACGTGGAGCGATTTTCCTTCAAGTAATTGTAAAAAATTTTGGCTGAAGTTGAACACAAAACCATCTTAATGTGTTCAATGGAAGTACATGTAAAAGTTGCTGTTGTAAAAATTAGGCTAATGTGAAAATACTTGGCATGGCATTTCAATATTTTGTAACTTTTTGACCATTTTGTACTTCTGTGACCTAGCTCAATGCATATTTAATGCCTTCGAGCATCAATAAGCAACTTGGGTGGGAATTGAACCCACACTAGTCTGCCAGTAGTGCAGATGTCAGACCTTAGACCACCAAGATTGCCTATAAATGCTCAAATTTATTAAAGGAGCTACATTTGTACGTCGCTGAAGCACAAAACATAAAAGCTGAAAAACAACTATGATATCAAAAGACGTGGAGCGATTTTCCTTAAAGTAATTGTAGAGAAATAATGGCTGAAGTTGAACAAAGAACCATCTCAATGCATTCAATGGAAGTACATTATGTAAAAGTTGCTGGGTACAAACTAGGTTAATGTAAAAATAGTTGGCATGGCATTTCAATATTTGTAACTTTTTGACCATTTTGTACTTCTGTGACCTAGCTCAATGCATATTTAATACCTTCGAGCATATATAGGCAACTTGGGTGGGAATTGAACCAACAACAGTCTGCATGGAAGTGTAGATGTCAGACCTTGGACAACCAAGATTGCCTATAAATGCTCAAAGGTATTAAAGGAGCTACATCTGTAGGTCACTGAAGCACAAAATATAAAAGCTGAAAAATAACTATGATATTAAAAGACATAGAGATTTTCCTTCAAGTAATTTAAAAAATTATGGCTGAAGTTGAACACAGAACCATCTTAATGTGTTCAATGGAAGTACATGTAAAAGTTGCTGTTGTAAAAATTAGGCTAATGTGAAAATACTTGGCATGGCATTTCAATATTTTGTAACTTTTTGAACATTTTGTACTTTTGTGACCTAGCTCAATGCATATTTAATGCCTTCGAGCATCAATAAGCAACTTGGGTGGGAATTGAACCCACACTAGTCTGCCAGTAGTGCAGATGTCAGACCTTAGACCACCAAGATTGCCTATAAATGCTCAAATTTATTAAAGGAGCTACATCTGTAGGTCGCTGAAGCACAAAATATAAAAGCTGAAAAACAACTATGATATTAAAAGATGTGGAGCGATTTTCCTTCAAGTAATTATAGAGAAGTTATGGCTAAAGTTGAACACAGAACCATCTCAATGCGTTTAATGGAAGTACATTATGTAAAAGTTGCTGGTGTACAAATTAGGCTAATGTGGAAATACTTGGCATGGCATTTCAATATTTTGTAACTTTTTGACCATTTTGTACTTCTGTGACCTAGCTCAATGCATATTTAATGCCTTCGAGCATCAATAAGCAACTTGGGTGGGAATTGAACCCACACTTGTCTGCCAGTGGTGCAGATGTCAGACCTTAGACCACCAAGATTGCCTATAAATGCTCAAAGGTATTAAAGGAGCTACATCTGTAGGTCGCTGAAGCACAAAATATAAAAGCTGAAAAACAACTATGATATTAAAAGACATGGAGCAATTTTCCTTCAAGTAATTATAGAGAAGTTATGGCTAAAGTTGAACACAGAACCATCTCAATGCATTCAATGGAAGTACATTATGTAAAAGTTGCTGGTGTACAAACTAGGCTAATGTAAAAATACTTGGCATGGCATTTCAATAGTTGTAACTTTTTGTCCATTTTGTACTTCTGTGACCTAGCTCAATGCATATTTAATACCTTCGACCATATATAGGCAACTTGGGTGGGAATTGAACCCACACTTGTCTGCCAGTGGTGCAGATGTCAGACCTTAGACCACCAAGATTGCTTATAAATGCTCAAATTTATTAAAGGAGCTACATCTGTAGGTCGCTGAAGCACAAAATATAAAAGCTGAAAACCAACTATGATATTAAAAGACATGGAGCGATTTTCCTTCAAGTAATTGTAGAGAAATTATGGCTGAAGTTGAACACAGAACCATCTCAATGCGTTTCATGGAAGTACATTATGTTAAAGTTGCTGGTGTACAAATTAGGCTAATGTGAAAATACTTGGCATGGCATTTCAATATTTTGTAACTTTTGACCATTTTGTACTTCTGTGACCTAGCTCAATGCATATTTAATGCCTTCAAGCATCAATAAGCAACTTCGGTGGGAATTGAACCCACACTAGTCTGCCAGTAGTGCAGATGTCAGACCTTAGACCACCAAGATTGCCTATAAATGCTCAAAGGTATTAAAGGAGCTACATCTGTAGGTCGCTGAAGCACAAAATATAAAAGCTGAAAAATAACTATGATATTAAAAGACATAGAGAGATTTTCCTTCAAGTAATTGTAAAAATTATGGCTGAAGTTGAACACAGAACCATCTTAATGTGTTCAATGGAAGTACATGTAAAAGTTGCTGTTGTAAAAATTAGGCTAATGTGGAAATACTTGGCATGGCGTTTCAATATTTTGTAACTTTTGACCATTTTGTACTTCTGTGACCTAGCTCAATGCATATTTAATGCCTTCGAGCATCAATAAGCAACTTGGGTGGGAATTGAACCGACAACAGTCTGCATGGAAGTGTAGATGTCAGACCTTGGACAACCAAGATTGCCTATAAATGCTCAAAGGTATTAAAGGAGCTACATTTGTAGGTCGCTGAAGCACAAAATATAAAAGCTGAAAAACAACTATGATATCAAAAGACGTGGAGCGTTTTTTCTTCAAGTAATTGTAGAGAAATAATGGCTGAAGTTGAACAAAGAACCATCTCAATGCATTCAATGGAAGTACATTATGTAAAAGTTGCTGGGTACAAACTAGGCTAGTGTAAAATACTTGGCATGGCATTTCAATATTTGTAACCTTTTGACCATTTTGTACTTCTGTGACCTAGCTCAATGCATATTTAATGCCTTCGAGCATCAATAAGCAACTTGGGTGGGAATTGAACCCACACTTGTCTGCCAGTGGTGCAGATGTCAGACCTTAGACCACCAAGATTGCCTATTAATGCTCAAATTTATTAAAGGAGCTACATCTGTAGGTCGCTGAAGCACAAAATATAAAAGCTGAAAACAACTATGATATTAAAAGACATGGAGCGATTTTCCTTCAAGTAATTGTAGAGAAATTATGGCTGAAGTTGAACAAAGAACCACCTCAGTGCGTTTCATGGAAGTACATTATGTTAAAGTTGCTGGTGTACAAATTAGGCTAATGTGGAAATACTTGGCATGGCATTTCAATATTTTGTAACTTTTTGACAATTTTGTACTTCTGTGACCTAGCTCAATGCATATTTAATGCCTTCGAACATCTATAGGCAACTTGGGTGGGAATTGAACCAACAACAGTCTGCATGGAAGTGTAGATGTCAGACCTTAGACCACCAAGATTGCCTATAAATGCTCAAATTTATTAAAGGAGCTACATTTGTAGGTCGCTGAAGCACAAAATATAAAAGCTGAAAAACAACTATGATATCAAAAAACGTGGAGCATTTTTTCTTCAAGTAATTGTAGAGAAATAATGGCTGAAGTTGAACAAAGAACCATCTCAATGCATTCAATGGAAGTACATTATGTAAAAGTTGCTAGGTACAAACTAGGCTAATGTAAAAATACTTGGCATGGCATTTCAATATTTGCTACTTTTTGTCCATTTTGTACTTCTGTGACCTAGCTCAATGCATATTTAATACCTTCGACCATATATAGGCAACTTGGGTGGGAATTGAACCAACAACAGTCTGCATGGAAGTGTAGATGTCAGACCTTGGACAACCAAGATTGCCTATAAATGCTCAAAGGTATTACAGGAGCTACATCTGTAGGTCGCTGAAGCACAAAATATAAAAGCTGAAAAACAACTATGATATTAAAAGACATGGAGCGATTTTCCTTCAAGTAATTGTAGAGAAATTATGGCTGAAGTTGAACACAGAACCATCTAAATGCATTCAATGGAAGTACATTATGTAAAAGTTTTGGGTACAAACTAGGCTAATGTAAAAATACTTGGCATGGCATTTCAATTTTTTTAACTTTTTGACCATTTTGTACTTCTGTGACCTAGCTCAATGCATATTTAATGCCTTCAAGCATCAATAAGCAACTTGGGTGGGAATTGAACCGACAACAGTCTGCATGGAAGTGTAGATGTCAGACCTTAGACCACCAAGATTGCCTATAAATGCTCAAAGGTATTAAAGGAGCTACATCTGTAGGTCGCTGAAGCACAAAATATAAAAGCTGAAAAACAACTATGATATTAAAAGACATGGAGCGATTTTCCTTCAAGTAATTATAGAGAAGTTATGGCTAAAGTTGAACACAGAACCATCTCAATGCGCTTAATGGAAGTACATTATGTAAAAGTTGCTGGTGTACAAACTAGGCTAATGTGAAAATACTTGGCATGGCATTTCAATATTTTGTAACTTTTTGACCATTTTGTTCTTCTGTGACCTAGCTCAATGGATATTTAATGCCTTCGAGCATCAATAAGCAACTTGGGTGGGAATTGAACCCACACTTGTCTGCCAGTGGTGCAGATGTCAGACCTTAGACCACCAAGATTGCCTATAAATGCTCAAATTTATTAAAGGAGCTACATCTGTAGGTCGCTGAAGCACAAAATATAAAAGCTGAAAAACAACTATGATATTAAAAGACATGGAGCAATTTTCCTTCAAGTAATTATAGAGAAGTTATGGCTAAAGTTGAACACAGAACCATCTCAATGCATTCAATGGAAGTACATTATGTAAAATTTGCTGGGTACAAACTAGGCTAATGTAAAAATACTTGGCATGGCATTTCAATAGTTGTAACCTTTTGACCATTTTGTACTTCTGTGACCTAGCTCAATGCATATTTAATACCTTCGACCATATAGGCAACTTGGGTGGGAATTGAACCAACAACAGTCTGCATGGAAGTGTAGATGTCAGACCTTAGACAACCAAGATTGCCTATAAATGCTCAAAGGTATTAAAGGAGCTACATCTGTAGGTCGCTGAAGCACAAAATATAAAAGCTGAAAAACAACTATGATATTAAAAGACATGGAGCGATTTTCCTTCAAGTAATTATAGAGAAGTTATGGCTAAAGTTGAACACAGAACCATCTCAATGCATTCAATGGAAGTACATTATGTAAAAGTTGCTGGGTACAAACTAGGCTAGTGTAAAATACTTGGCATGGCATTTCAATATTTGTAACCTTTTGACCATTTTGTACTTCTGTGACCTAGCTCAATGCATATTTAATACCTTCGAGCATCAATAAGCAACTTGGGTGGGAATTGAACCCACACTTGTCTGCCAGTGGTGCAGATGTCAGACCTTAGACCACCAAGATTGCCTATTAATGCTCAAATTTATTAAAGGAGCTACATCTGTAGGTCACTGAAGCACAAAATATAAAAGCTGAAAACAGCTATGATATTAAAAGACATGGAGCGATTTTCCTTCAAGTAATTGTAGAGAAATTATGGCTGAAGTTGAACAAAGAACCACCTCAGTGCGTTTCATGGAAGTACATTATGTTAAAGTTGCTGGTGTACAAATTAGGCTAATGTGGAAATACTTGGCATGGCATTTCAATATTTTGTAACTTTTTGACATTTTTGTACTTCTGTGACCTAGCTCAATGCATATTTAATGCCTTCGAACATCTATAGGCAACTTGGGTGGGAATTGAACCAACAACAGTCTGCATGGAAGTGTAGATGTCAGACCTTAGACCACCAAGATTGCCTATAAATGCTCAAATTTATTAAAGGAGCTACATTTGTAGGTCGCTGAAGCACAAAATATAAAAGCTGAAAAACAACTATGATATCAAAAAACGTGGAGCATTTTTTCTTCAAGTAATTGTAGAGAAATAATGGCTGAAGTTGAACAAAGAACCATCTCAATGCATTCAATGGAAGTACATTATGTAAAAGTTGCTGGGTACAAACTAGGCTAATGTAAAAATACTTGGCATGGCATTTCAATATTTGCTACTTTTTGTCCATTTTGTACTTCTGTGACCTAGCTCAATGCATATTTAATACCTTCGACCATATAAAGGCAACTTGGGTGGGAATTGAACCAACAACAGTCTGCATGGAAGTGTAGATGTCAGACCTTGGACAACCAAGATTGCCTATAAATGCTCAAAGGTATTAAAGGAGCTACATCTGTAGGTCGCTGAAGCACAAAATATAAAAGCTGAAAAACAACTATGATATTAAAAGACATGGAGAGATTTTCCTTCAAGTAATTGTAGAGAAATTATGGCTGAAGTTGAACACAGAACCATCTAAATGCATTCAATGGAAGTACATTATGTAAAAGTTGTGGGTACAAACTAGGCTAATGTAAAAATACTTGGCATGGCATTTCAATATTTTTTAACTTTTTGACCATTTTGTACTTCTGTGACCTAGCTCAATGCATATTTAATGCCTTCAAGCATCAATAAGCAACTTGGGTGGGAATTGAACCGACAACAGTCTGCATGGAAGTGTAGATGTCAGACCTTAGTCCACCAAGATTGCCTATAAATGCTCAAAGGTATTAAAGGAGCTACATCTGTAGGTCGCTGAAGCACAAAATATAAAAGCTGAAAAACAACTATGATATTAAAAGACATGGAGCGATTTTCCTTCAAGTAATTATAGAGAAGTTATGGCTGAAGTTGAACAAAGAACCATCTCAATGCATTCAATGGAAGTACATTATGTAAAAGTTGCTGGGTACAAACTAGGTTAATGTGAAAATACTTGGCATGGCATTTCAATATTTGTAGTTTTTTGACAATTTTGTACTTATGTGACCTAGCTCAATGCATATTTAATGCCTTCGAGCATATATAGGCAACTTGGGTGGGACTTGAACCCACAAAAGTCTGCATGGAAGTGCAGATGTCAGACCTTAGACGACCAAGATTGCCTATAAATGCTCAAAGGTATTAAAGGAGATACAAATGTAGGTCGCTGAAGCACAAAATATAAAATCTGAAAAACAACTATGCAATTAAAAGACATAGAGAGATTTTCCTTCAAGTAATTTAAAAAAATTATGGCTGAAGTTGAACACAGAACCATCTTAATGTGTTCAATGGAAGTACATGTAAAAGTTGCTGTTGTAAAAATTAGGCTAATGTGAAAATACTTGGCATGGCATTTCAATATTTTGTAACTTTTTGAACATTTTGTACTTTTGTGACCTAGCTCAATGCATATTTAATGCCTTCGAGCATCAATAAGCAACTTGGGTGGGAATTGAACCCACACTAGTCTGCCAGTAGTGCAGATGTCAGACCTTAGACCACCAAGATTGCCTATAAATGCTCAAATTTATTAAAGGAGCTACATCTGTAGGTCGCTGAAGCACAAAATATAAAAGCTGAAAAACAACTATGATATTAAAAGACGTGGAGCGATTTTCCTTCAAGTAATTGTAAGAAATTATGGCTGAAGTTGAACACAGAACCATCTCAATGCGTTTCATGGAAGTACATTATGTAAAAGTTGTTGGTGTACAAATTAGGCTAATGTGAAAATACTTGGCATGGCATTTCAATATTTTGTAACTTTTTGACAATTTTGTACTTCTGTGACCTAGCTCAATGCATATTTATTGCCTTCGAACATCTATAGGCAACTTGGGTGGGAATTGAACCAACAACAGTCTGCATGGAAGTGTAGATGTCAGACCTTATACCACCAAGATTGCCTATAAATGCTCAAAGGTATTAAAGGAGCTACATCTGTAGGTCGCTGAAGCACAAAATATAAAAGCTGAAAAACAACTATGATATTAAAAGACGTGGAGCGATTTTCCTTCAAGTAATTGTAGAGAATATATGGCTGAAGTTGAACACAGAACCATCTCAATGCGTTTAATGGAAGTACATTATGTAAAAGTTGCTGGTGTACAAATTAGGCTAATGTGAAAATACTTGGCATGGCATTTCAATATTTTGTAACTTTTTGACCATTTTGTACTTCTGTGACCTAGCTCAATGCATATTTAATGCCTTCAAGAATCAATAAGCAACTTGGTTGGGAATTGAACCCACACTTGTCTGCCAGTAGTGCAGATGTCAGACCTTACACGACCAAGATTGCCTATAAATGCTCAAAGGTCTTAAAGGAGCTACATCTGTAGGTCGCTGAAGCACAAAATATAAAAGCTGAAAAATAACTATGATATTAAAAGACGTGGAGCGATTTTCCTTCAAGTAATTGTAAGAAATTATGGCTGAAGTTGAACACAGAACCATCTCAATGCGTTCAATGGAAGTACATTATGTAAAAGTTGCTGGTGTACAAATTAGGCTAATGTGAAAATACTTGGCATGGCATTTCAATATTTTGTAAATTTTTGACCATTTTGTACTTCTGTGACCTAGCTCAATGCATATTTAATGCCTTCGAGCATCTATAGGCAACTTGGGTGGGAATTGAACCGACAACAGTCTGCATGGTAGTGCAGATGTCAGACCTTAGACGACCAAGATTGCCTATAAATGCTCAAAGGTATTAAAGGAGATACAAATGTAGGTCGCTGAAGCACAAAATATAAAATCTGATAAACAACTATGATACTAAAAGACATGGAGAGATTTTCCTTCAAGTAATTGTCAGAAATTATGGCTGAAGTTGAACACAGAACCATCTCAATGCGTTCAATGGAAGTACATGTAAAAGTTGCTGGTGTACAAATTAGGCTAATGTGAAAATACTTGGCATGGCATTTCAATATTTTGTAACTTTTTGACCATTTTGTACTTCTGTGACCTAGCTCAATGCATATTTAATGCCTTCGAGCATCAATAAGCAACTTGGGTGGGAATTGAACCCACAACAGTCTGCTAGTGGTGCAGATGTCAGACCTTGGACAACCAAGATTGCCTATAAATGCTGAAAGAAATTAAAGGAGCTACATCTGTAGGTCACTTAAGCACAAAATATAAAAGCTGAGAAACAACTATGATATTAAAAGACGTAGAGAGATTTTCCTTCAAGTGATTGTAAGAAATTATGGCTGAAGTTGAACACAGAACCATCTCAATGCGTTCAATGGAAGTATATTATGTAAAAGTTGCTGGTGTACAAATTAGCCTAATGAGAAAATACTGGGCAAGGCATTTCAATATTTTTAACTTTTGTACTTCTGTACTTCTGTGACCTAGCTCAATGCATATTTAATGCCTTCGAACATCTATAGGCAACTTGGTGGGAATTGAACCCGCAACAGTCTGCATGGAAGTGTAGATGTCAGACCTTAGACCACCAAGATTGCCTATAAATGCTCAAAGGTATTAAAGGAGCTACATATGTAGGTCGCTTAAGTACAAAATATAAAAGCTGAGAAACAACTATGATATTAAAAGACATGGAGAGATTTTCCTTCAAGTAATTGTCAGAAATTATGGCTGAAGTTGAACACAGAACCATCTCAATGCGTTCAATGGAAGTATATTATGTAAAAGTTGCTGGTGAACAAGTTAGGCTAATGTGAAAATAGTTGGCAAGGCATTTCAATCTTTGTAACTTTTTGACTGTTCTGTACTTCTGTGACCTAGCTCAATGCATATTTAATGCCTTCGAACATCTATAGGCAACTTGGGTGGGAATTGAACTCACAACAGTCTGCATGGTAGTGCAGATGTCAGACCTTAGACCACCAAGATTGCCTATAAATTCTCAAAGGTATTAAAGGAGCTACATATGTAGGTCGCTGAAGCACAAAATATAAAATCTGAAAAACAACTATGATATTAAAAGGCATGGAGAGATTTTCCTTCAAGTAATTGTAGAGAAATTATGGCTGAAGTTGAACACAGAACCATCTCAATGTGTTCAATGGAAGTACATGTAAAAGTTGCTCTTGTAAAAATAAGGCTAATCTGAAAATACTTGGCATGGCATTTCAATATTTTGTAACCTTTTGACCATTTTGTACTTTTGTGACCTAGCTCAATGCATATTTAATGCCTTCGAGCATCAATAAGCAACTTGGTGGGAATTGAACCCACACTAGTCTGCTAGTAGTGCAGATGTCAGACCTTGGAAACCAAGATTGCCTATAAATGCTCAAAGAAATTAAAGGAGCTATACATCTGTAGGTCGCTGAAGCACAAAATATAAAAGCTGAAAAACAATTATGATGATAAAAGACGTGAGAGATTTTCCTTCAAGTGATTGTAAGAAATTATGGCTGAAGTTGAACACAGAACCATCTCAATGCGTTCAATGGAAGTATATTATGTAAAAGTTGCTGGTGTACAAATTAGCCTAATGAGAAAATACTAGGCAAGGCATTTCAATATTTTTAACTTTTTGTACTTCTGTACTTCTGTGACGTAGCTCAATGCATATTTAATGCCTTCGAGCATCAATAAGCAACTTGGTGGGAATTGAACCCACACTAGTCTGCTAGTAGTGCAGATGTCAGACCTTGGACAACCAAGATTGCCTATAAATGCTGAAAGAAATTAAAGGAGCTACATCTGTAGGTCACTTAAGCACAAAATATAAAAGCTGAGAAACAACTATGATATTAAAAGACATGGAGAGATTTTCCTTCAAGTATTTGTAAGCAATTATGGCTGAAGTTGAACACAGAACCATCTCAAAGCGTTCAATGGAAGTATATTATGTAAAAGTTGCTGGTGTACAAATTAGGCTAATGAGAAAATACTTGGCAAGGCATTTCAATCTTTGTTATATTTTGACTGTTCTGTACTTCTGTGACCTAGCTCAATGCATATTTAATGCCTTCGAACATCTATAGGCAACTTGGGTGGGACTTGAACCCACAACAGTCTGCATGCTAGAGTATATGTCAGACCTTGGACAACCAAGATTGCCTATAAATGCTCAAAGGTATTAAAGGAGCTACATATGTAGGTCGCTGAAGCACAAAATATAAAAGCTCAAAACAACAATGATGATTAAAAGACGTGAGAGATTTTCCTTCTAGTAATTGTAAGAAATTATGGCTGAAGTTGAACACAGAACCATCTCAATGCGTTCAATGGAAGTACATTATGTAAAAGTTGCTGGTGTACAAATTAACCTAATGAGAAAATACTAGGCAAGGCATTTCAATATTTTTAACTTTTTGTACTTCTGTACTTCTGTGACCTAGCTCAATGCATATTTAATGCCTTCGAACATCTATAGGCACTTTGGGTGGGAATTGAACCCGCAACAGTCTGCATGGTAGTGTAGATGTCAGACCTTAGACCACCAAGATTGCCTATAAATGCTCAAAGGTATTAAAGGAGCTACATATGTAGGTCGCTGAAGCACAAAATATAAAAGCTGAGAAACAACTATGATACTAAAAGACATGGAGAGATTTTCCTTCAAGTAATTGTCAGAAATTATGGCTGAAGTTGAACACAGAACCATCTCAATGCGTTCAATGGAAGTACATGTAAATTGCTGGTGAACAAGTTAGGCTAATGTGAAAATAGTTGGCAAGGCATTTCAATCTTTGTAACTTTTGACTGTTATGTACTTCTGTGACCTAGCTCAATGCATATTTAATGCCTTCGAACATCTATAGGCAACTTGGGTGGGAATTGAACTCACAACAGTCTGCATGGTAGTGTAGATGTCAGACCTTAGACCACCAAGATTGCCTATAAATGCTCAAAGGTATTAAAGGAGCTACATATGTAGGTCGCTGAAGCACAAAATATAAAAGCTGAAAAAAGTTATGATATTAAAAGGCATGGAGAGATTTTCCTTCAAGTAATTGTCAGAAATTATGGCTGAAGTTGAACACAGAACCATCTCAATGTGTTCAATGGAAGTACATGTAAAAGTTGCTCTTGTAAAAATTAGGCTAATCTGAAAATACTCGGCATGGCATTTCAATATTTTGTAACTTTTGACCATTTTGTACTTTTGTGACCTAGCTCAATGCATATTTAATGCCTTCGAGCATCAATAAGCAACTTGGTGGGAATTGAACCCACACTAGTCTGCTAGAAGTGCAGATGTCAGACCAAATACTGGGCATGGCATTTCAATATTTTTTGTACTTCTGTGACCTAGCTCAATGCATATTTAATGCCTTCGAGCATCAATAAGCAACTTGGTGGGAATTGAACCCACACTAGTCTGCTAGTAGTGCAGATGTCAGACCTTGGACAACCAAGATTGCCTATAAATGCTCAAAGAAATTAAAGGAGCTACATCTGTAGGTCGCTGAAGCACAAAATATAAAAGCTGAAAAACAACTATGATATTAAAAGACATGGAAAGATTTTCCTTCAAGTATTTGTAAGAAATTATGGCTGAAGTTGAACACAGAACCATCTCAAAGCGTTCAATGGAAGTATATTATGTAAAAGTTGCTGGTGTACAAATTAGGCTAATGAGAAAATACTTGGCAAGGCATTTCAATCTTTGTTACTTTTTGACTGTTCTGTACTTCTGTGACCTAGCTCAATGCATATTTAATGCCTTCGAACATCTATAGGCAACTTGGGTGGGACTTGAACCCAAAACAGTCTGCATGCTAGAGTATATGTCAGACCTTGGACAACCAAGATTGCCTATAAATGCTCAAAGGTATTAAAGGAGCTACATATGTAGGTCGCTGAAGCACAAAATATAAAAGCTAAAAAAACAATTATCATGATAAAAGAAGTATAGAGATTTTCCTTCTAGTGATTGTAAGAAATTATGGCTGAAGTTGAACACAGAACCATCTCAATGCGTTCAATGGAAGTACATTATGTAAAAGTTGCTGGTGTACAAATTAACCTAATGAGAAAATACTAGGCAAGGCATTTCAATATTTTTAACTTTTTGTACTTCTGTACTTCTGTGACCTAGCTCAATGCATATTTAATGCCTTCGAACATCTATAGGCAACTTGGGTGGGAATTGAACCCGCAACAGTCTGCATGGTAGTGTAGATGTCAGACCTTAGACCACCAAGATTGCCTATAAATGCTCAAAGGTATTAAAGGAGCTACATATGTAGGTCGCTTCAGTACAAAATAAAAAAAGCTGAGAAACAACTATGATATTAAAAGACATGGAGAGATTTTCCTTCAAGTAATTGTCAGAAATTATGGCTGAAGTTGAACACAGAACCATCTCAATGCGTTCAATGGAAGTACATGTAAATTGCTGGTGAACAAGTTAGGCTAATGTGAAAATAGTTGGCAAGGCATTTCAATCTTTGTAACTTTTTGACTGTTCTGTACTTCTGTGACCTAGCTCAATGCATATTTAATGCCTTCGAACATCTATAGGCAACTTGGGTGGGACTTGAACTCACAACAGTCTGCATGGTAGTGTAGATGTCAGACCTTAGACCACCAAGATTGCCTATAAATTCTCAAAGGTATTAAAGGAGCTACATATGTAGGTCGCTGAAGCACAAAATATAAAAGCTGAGAAACAACTATGATACTAAAAGACATGGAGAGATTTTCCTTCAAGTAATTGTCAGAAATTATGGCTGAAGTTGAACACAGAACCATCTCAATGTGTTCAATGGAAGTACATGTAAAAGCTGCTCTTGTAAAAATTAGGCTAATCTGAAAATACTTGGCATGGCATTTCAATATTTTGTAACTTTTTGACCATTTTGTACTTTTGTGACCTAGCTCAATGCATATTTAATGCCTTCGAGCATCTATAGGCAACTTGGGTGGGACTTGAACTCACAACAGTCTGCATGGTAGTGTAGATGTCAGACCTTAGACCACCAAGATTGCCTATAAATGCTTAAAGGTATTAAAGGAGCTACATATGTAGGTCGCTGAAGCACAAAATATAAAAGCTGAAAAAAAAATTATGATATTAAAAGGCATGGAGAGATTTTCCTTTAAGTAATTGTAAAAAATTATGGCTGAAGTTGAACACAGAACCATCTCAATGTGTTCAATGGAAGTACATGTAAAAGTTGCTCTTGTAAAAATTAGGCTAATCTGAAAATACTCGGCATGGCATTTCAATATTTTGTAACTTTTTGACCATTTCGTACTTTTGTGACCTAGCTCAATGCATATTTAATGCCTTCGAGCATCAATAAGCAACATGGTGGGAATTGAACCCACACTAGTCTGCTAGTAGTGCAGATGTCAGACCTTGGACAACCAAGATTGCCTATAAATGCTCAAAGAAATTAAAGGAGCTATACATCTGTAGGTCGCTGAAGCACAAAATATAAAAGCTGAAAAACAATTATGATGATAAAAGACGTAGAGAGATTTTCCTTCAAGTGATTGTAAGAAATTATGGCTGAAGTTGAACACAGAACCATCTCAATGCGTTCAATGGAAGTATATTATGTAAAAGTTGCTGGTGTACAAATTAGCCTAATGAGAAAATACTAGGCAAGGCATTTCAATATTTTTAACTTTTTGTACTTCTGTACTTCTGTGACGTAGCTCAATGCATATTTAATGCCTTCGAGCATAAATAAGCAACTTGGTGGGAATTGAACCCACACTAGTCTGCTAGTAGTGCAGATGTCAGACCTTGGACAACCAAGATTGCCTATAAATGCTGAAAGAAATTAAAGGAGCTACATCTGTAGGTCACTTAAGCACAAAATATAAAAGCTGAGAAACAACTATGATATTAAAAGACATGGAGAGATTTTCCTTCAAGTATTTGTAAGCAATTATGGCTGAAGTTGAACACAGAACCATCTCAAAGCGTTCAATGGAAGTATATTATGTAAAAGCTGCTGGTGTACAAATTAGGCTAATGAGAAAATACTTGGCAAGGCATTTCAATCTTTCTTACTTTTTGACTGTTCTGTACTTCTGTGACCTAGCTCAATGCATATTTAATGCCTTCGAACATCTATAGGCAACTTGGGTGGGACTTGAACCCAAAACAGTCTGCATGCTAGAGTATATGTCAGACCTTGGACAACCAAGATTGCCTATAAATGCTCAAAGGTATTAAAGGAGCTACATATGTAGGTCGCTGAAGCACAAAATAGAAAAGCTCCAAAAACAATTATGATGATTAAATACGTAAGAGATTTTCCTTCTAGTGATTGTAAGAAATTATGGCTGAAGTTGAACACAGAACCATCTCAATGCGTTCAATGGAAGTACATTATGTAAAAGTTGCTGGTGTACAAATTAACCTAATGAGAAAATACTAGGCAAGGCATTTCAATATTTTTAACTTTTTGTACTTCTGTACTTCTGTGACCTAGCTCAATGCATATTTAATGCCTTCGAACATCTATAGGCAACTTGGGTGGGACTTGAACTCACAACAGTCTGCATGGTAGTGTAGATGTCAGACCTTAGACCACCAAGATTGCCTATAAATGCTCAAAGGTATTAAATGAGCTACATATGTAGGTCGCTGAAGCACAAAATATATAAGCTGAAAAAAATTATGACATTAAAAGGCATGGAGAGATTTTCCCTCAAGTAATTGTCAGAAATTATGGCTGAAGTTGAACACAGAACCATCTCAATGTGTTCAATGGAAGTACATGTAAAAGTTGCTCTTGTAAAAATTAGGCTAATCTGAAAATACTTGGCATGGCATTTCAATATTTTGTAGCTTTTTGACCATTTTGTACTTTTGTGACCTAGCTCAATGCATATTTAATGCCTTCGAGCATCAATAAGCAACTTGGTGGGAATTGAACCCACACTAGTCTGCTAGTAGTGCAGATGTCAGACCTTGGACAACCAAGATTGCCTATAAATGCTCAAAGAAATTAAAGGAGCTACATCTGTAGGTCACTTAAGCACAAAATTTAAAAGCTGAGAAACAATTATGATATTAAAATACATGGAGAGATTTTCCTTCAAGTATTTGTAAGAAATTATGGCTAAAGTTGAACACAGAACCATCTCAAAGCGTTCAATGGAAGTATATTATGTAAAAGTTGCTGGTGTACAAATTAGCCTAATGAGAAAATACTTGGCAAGGCATTTCAATCTTTGTTACTTTTTGACTGTTCTGTACTTCTGTGACCTAGCTCAATGCATATTTAATGCCTGCGAACAACTAGAGGCAACTTGGGTGGGACTTGAACCCACAACAGTCTGCATGCTAGAGTATATGTCAGACGTTGGACAACCAAGATTGCCTATAAATGCTCAAAGGTATTAAAGGAGCTACATATGTAGGTCGCTGAAGCACAAAATATAAAAGCTCGAAAAACAATTATGATGATAAAAGACATGGAGCGATTTTCCTTCTAGTGATTGTAAGAAATTATGGCTGAAGTTGAACACAGAACCATCTCAATGCGTTCAATGGAAGTACATTATGTAAAAGTTGCTGGTGTACAAATTAACCTAATGAGAAAATACTCGGCAAGGCATTTCAATATTTTTAACTTTTTGTACTTCTGTACTTCTGTGACCTAGCTCAATGCATATTTAATGCCTTCGAACATCTATAGGCAACTTGGGTGGGAATTGAACCCGCAACAGTCTGCATGGTAGTGTAGATGTCAGACCTTAGACCACCAAGATTGCCTATAAATGCTCAAAGGTATTAAAGGAGCTACATATGTAGGTCGCTGAAGCACAAAATATAAAAGCTGAAAAAAATTTATGATATTAAAAGGCATGGAGAGATTTTCCCTCAAGTAATTGTAAGAAATTATGCCTGAAGTTGAACACAGAACCATCTCAATGTGTTCAATGGAAGTACATGTAAAAGTTGCTCTTGTAAAAATAAGGCTAATCTGAAAATACTCGGCATGGCATTTCAATATTTTGTAACTTTTTGACCATTTTGTACTTTTGTGACCTAGCTCAATGCATATTTAATGCCTTCGAGCATCTATAGGCAACTTGGGTGGGACTTGAACTCACAACAGTCTGTATGGTAGTGTAGATGTCAGACCTTAGACCACCAAGATTGCCTATAAATGCTTAAAGGTATTAAAGGAGCTACATATGTAGGTCGCTGAAGCACAAAATGTAAAAGCTGAAAAAAAAATTATGATATTAAAAGGCATGGAGAGATTTTCCTTTAAGTAATTGTACAAAATTATGGCTGAAGTTGAACACAGAACCATGTCAATGTGTTCAATGGAAGTACATGTAAAAGTTGCTCTTGTAAAAATTAGGCTAATCTGAAAATACTCGGCATGGCATTTCAATATTTTGTAACTTTTTGACCATTTTGTACTTTTGTGACCTAGCTCAATGCATATTTAATGCCTTCGAGCATCAATAAGCAACATGGTGGGAATTGAACCCACACTAGTCTGCTAGTAGTGCAGATGTCAGACCTTGGACAACCAAGATTGCCTATAAATGCTCAAAGAAATTAAAGGAGCTATACATCTGTAGGTCGCTGAAGCACAAAATATAAAAGCTGAAAAACAATTATGATGATAAAAGACGTAGAGAGATTTTCCTTCAAGTGATTGTAAGAAATTATGGCTGAAGTTGAACACAGAACCATCTCAATGCGTTCAATGGAAGTACATTATGTAAAAGTTGCCGGTGTACAAATTAACCTAATGAGAAAATACTAGGCAAGGCATTTCAATATTTTTAACTTTTTGTACTTCTGTACTTCTGTGACCCAGCTCAATGCATATTTAATGCCTTCGAACATCTATAGGCACTTTGGATGGGAATTGAACCCGCAACAGTCTGCATGGAAGTGTAGATGTCAGACTTTAGACCACCAAGATTGCCTATAAATGCTCAAAGGTATTAAAGGAGCTACATATGTAGGTCGCTTAAGTACAAAATATAAAAGCTGAGAAACAACTATGATATTAAAAGACATGGAGAGATTTTCCTTCAAGTAATTGTCAGAAATTATGGCTGAAGTTGAACACAGAACCATCTCAATGCGTTCAATGGAAGTACACGTAAATTGCTGATGAACAAGTTAGGCTAATGTGAAAATAGTTGGC